>JAVQJG010155131.1:0-33491 GCA_036024015.1 Craterocephalus amniculus
CAAACCCCCAGAGGGACCAAAACACACCTGTTTACGTGTGTGTGTGTGTGTGTGTGTATGTGTTATGATGTGCTCTGTTATCACAAGCCCAATGCACATGTCCTATGTACATGCACATGCACAGGTCATATGTACATGCACATGCACAGGTCCTATGTACATGCACATGCACAGGTCCTATGTACATGCTATGTCCTCCTGATCATGAATTAAACCAGATGATCTCACAGGGTGACTTCTGGTTTGGTGGAAATGTTTCTGAGACGTTAGCCGTAAAAGATTCAGACATTTGGTACGATCACGTGCTCCGGTGTGTGTGTTAGCCGGTTTCATCTACTTTTCTGCCCTATAGTTCACCTTTAAATGCTGTCAGACACACATGCAAAACACTTGGGACTGTTTATTCGCTCACTACAAATGTCTTCATTCTCAGTATTTAGCAGCGACAGTATTTTGAGCTGAGAACGCTGTCAGACTGCTTAAGTGGAGGATTATAAAAGGCCAAATCTTTATCCTCTGAACACATTTATCCCATCAGCTGATTTATTTCTAAGTAAAATGACCACAGATTACATCTATATAATAATAATAATAATAATATTAAAATAAAAATAAATAATAAAAATAATAACAATAATAATAATAATACAGTGTTTATGTGTTTTAATGACCAGTCTGTCTTGATGTCCTTACCAATCTGCATGTATTGATGAATTTCAGGTGTAAATACTCAGTGAGCTCCTCTTGGGTGGGACATGAAACGGCCTCTCCACCTGGACGAACAAAAACTGTGTGGTCTCCCTGAAGTGGTGCAGCAGCAGGATGGTTGGAGAGTCGCAGCGTGTTTGGGAACAGGACAATCTGTGTTATTTCAGGACAGCCTGTTGGATGAAGGGCCCCTCCACGGGCATTACGGATTAATCTTTGGCAGGATCTCAACAGGATCAACCAAAACGGGTTGTTTAACCTCACGTGTTCTAGACCTCTCATGATAGGCCAGAATTCAATGTGACCCACATTGGGACTGAAATATAAATGTATTATCTGAATCCAGTGAAATGTTGTGTAAATACAATCTAAACACAGCTAAACCCAAACATTGATGGGCTTCCTTCCAGCTAACTCTTTATGATGATTACTTTTTATTTTAAGCTTTTCTCTGCTTTAGCACTTTTAGAAGGTGACCTGCATGCAGTCATATCTAATCCTAATTTCATCCATAAATACACCTGACAACCTCCTCCTTTGCCCTCATTTGTTAGAAATTGCTTGTTTTACGGGACTTTAATTATCATCCTATTTAGATGCCAGGAGAGAGTTTGATAGACAGATCTAAGTTAAAGTAGAAAGTAAAAGTATGGATCAAATCACTTTAGTAAATTCAGCATATAAATTCCATGAATGGAATAATTTTTTGGGACAAATTAAGGATAAAACATGTCATCAGTTCAGACCTTCTTCCAAAGACTTTCATAGACATCCCAGATTAGACTTCAGGAGGATTTCACAGGAAGTACATCAGTTGTTTTCACTCTGACCTTTTAATCCAGATGCACTGGTCGCAGGAAGATGAAACCGTCATGAGCTGCTTGTGAT
The DNA here is from genome assembly GCA_036024015.1 of Craterocephalus amniculus. NCBI lineage: Eukaryota > Metazoa > Chordata > Actinopteri > Atheriniformes > Atherinidae > Craterocephalus > Craterocephalus amniculus. Next base: position 1,597 of record JAVQJG010155131.1, read on the forward strand.
TAACACATGATGGTAAACCCTGACTGCTTTCTCAGGATAAACTTCTAATTTCCTCCCAACACATATTGTTCAGTCACTGTGTATTATATTATAATGTAAATAAAGGCATAGTTTGACAAAGGCACCATAATAAATTTGCTCCGTTGGGTGAAATTCAGGCAAATAAAGTCATGTAAATACACTGAAAAATAAAATCTGCACTACTTGGACTTCCTTCTCTGACTATAATTTAACTTCACACTATAAAATCGAAGCATTATCACAATATCCAGCAGTATAAACAACTGTGGATCCTTGTTTAGATCGGGTTAGCCATATTTACCACTACAAAGCCAGGTATGTCTTTTTTATAAGGAATTCTTTTACAGCTGTGTACGTGTTAGCAAGTGAAGGCTTTAATGTGTGATTCATCCAGCACAAACAATATGTCAGACTCTGTACGCACCATTCCCTCTGTTCAAAGGCCTTTTGTGCTAATATGTTTGAATGTACTTTATCAAAGATTCCTCTTTCTAACATCTTCACCCGCAAACACTTTCTTTACTGTTTGATGTTAAGAAAATATAATGGGAAAGGTCGGAGGTTAACAAGCATCTGATCACCACCTCGTCACCTGAAAACCTTTTCATGGATTTATATTTTGGTCTGTAATTAACAGATCTGCTCCCCTGAATGTTGAACTATGTCATGTTTTTGTTTTCTTTTTTTCATTTTTCCTGAAGTTACTCACTTTGCCCTGATTTTCTACCATTTTTGCTTGAGCATGCTCCTGTAAAATCATGTGTCTCCTGAGAACTGGAGTCATTTGATTTCAAACCTCATGGCTCTATATTTAACTGAGTGACAGCCGTAATTCTCACTGTGGTTTGAAGGCAATTCAAAAATAAAATCACTCTCGGTTACGGTAATTGTTGAAATCTCATGACACAGGGTGGAGTCATTTTATGTGATGTGCTTGCATAATATAAAGCTATGATGATTTGATTCCTGTCTACCCTATTAAGAGACTGGGGAATTAACTTATTTCAGCTGGAGTTTGGCTTTCAGTTTTTTTTCCCCTCATAAACTGCAAGTAAAGGTTAATGAAGCGGCCTGTTTTCAGATGACAAGAGAGTATTTTTGTTTGCTAATGACACTGCAACTTGCTTAATGAAGGGACAGTGTAAAGGTACATTATTTTCTCAACACCTTTTATTACACATTGAATAAAGGACCAAACCCTGACAAGAGGCCTCTTCTCCTTATTAACTTTATAATGAGCTAAATAGAAACTCATCTAAAAATGAATAGCTGTGATCTTATAATAAAGGAGAGATAATTTTATTCACTTTGAGGGCTTCATATATGCCCATGAATCCCTATAATTTTAATAGCCAAATCTGCTTTCTGATTGAGCCAGGAAATATAGTTAATCTAAATCTCTAATATCTAAGTAATCCTGATAGCATGTATGTCCTTGCATTGTTTGATCAGGTAAATCTGTAGCGGGATTAATTGCCTAAACTCAGGTTTTTTTCCACAGAAAATGTGAAAACGCTGGTAATTTATCACTGTTTTGACCTATTTACTTGACAAGTTAGATTCAATTTACTTCACAAGCACACCCATGTCTATTCTGATTATTATCACTTCTCAGGAATCACTGACTTACAAGATCAGCACTGATGCAGAAGTAAGCCTCTACACACCAAAGGTGCTCCAACCTGCAGAACGACTTGCTTTTTTGCTTGCAGGCATAATCACAAAGTTTTATTTGCTCAATGGAAAAGGAACAAAACAAAAACAGACTCCTGAATGCTGCTGACATTTGGCAGTTAAATGTCTTTGTATGAAAAAAAATGAATAATAAGTGTTTAATTTAGTTTTTATGCTCAGACCATTCATTTAAACTAGATAGCTGAGCCATATGGCAGCTCATATAACATGAGGGAGCCTGAAGTGATATTAAGAAACTGATGTTTTCTTAACTTAGACTGATTTTGTGAACTGTTTGACTTTTTTAAAATTCTTTTCTTTAGACTGAGGTTATAATTTTTTTGTTTAATTTGGTGTAAAACCAAAAATACTCATAACAGAGAAACCCTCACTGCCTTAGTGTGTAGAGGTAGAAGTATAAATTTTCATTGGTGAGAAAAATATCCATGTTTTCCAGTCTAAGATAACTCTAGAAAAGAGATCAGATTTCCTTTTATCAGTGTGTCGGGACTTCATTCCATTGTGTATTCATACTCCATCCATCTACATACATTACGCCTTACTTTACTCCGATAAAATCAAATGTTTTTCATAACCATTGGATGTACTCACCATGTAAGATAATATGTATATTAAACTTAATCGGAGAGACACACATTTTTAAAAATGTGTATTTTTAGCTTCTGTTTTGTGAGGATGGACGGCAGGATATGGGACTATGGAGGGTGTTATCCGGTCTATATAGCTCCGCCGCCATCTTACATTTCTCAGTCTCTGCTGTTCGGGCTGCGTCTTACCGGCTGCTGGTGGAGGGAGTGGATGAGGGCTCCCCGCTGACGCCTGTCTGCACATTTTCCTCGAGTTTCCCCCCCTCTTTTTCAATCTTCAAGTGGTTTTACTCTCCGGGACCCCAGTGGACGGACTTGCTGTATTGACAAGGGTAGGCTTCAACATTCAACTTATCGGTGTTATTCAGCGCCTTCCTTTTTTCTTGTCCGACTCTGAATGCCAGCGGGATTGGAGGCGGTTGTTGTGTGCGGGCCGGCCGGAGATGCTGCTGCCGCCGCCGCAGCAAACGAATCAGCTGCTTTCACGGCAGATATTTGGGATTTGCCAGCCACCACCCATTGGGAAGATACCGATTTTTACCGAAGATACACACTGACCTAATGCTAGGCAAGGGTTTTCCGTTGTAGACATTTTCCCACTATAGTCGGGCTGATCCCGGGGATCCCCCGCCTCGCAGTTTATCCAGAAACCTGGATTTAGAGCAAACAGCGATGTTGTGTCCGAGCTTGTTTGAACAGTCAACACAAGCAAAGGTTAGCTTAACTATTAGCCCACTTAGAGTTGGTCACATTCCTCCAGTCTGACTCATGTTTGGGCTTCTTTAGTTTCGCCTTTTGGTCCTGTATTTCTACAGCTGTTTTGGCTTTACAGACACCGCGTGAGATGGAAATGCGCGCAGGTGAAGCTCGCTGTGTTTGTTTGTTTTTTAACCAAGTTATGTGCTGAAAATCTCTCGTCAGTCAGTTACCATTAGCCACGTTACAAAATGTGTTGTGTTAAGGTAAACGTTTCGTGTGAGGCATCACCTGAACTTTATGCGCCCGTGAACAGCAGAGGCACGCTGCAATGTTAAATCGCTCTTAGCGTGTAACTTTATTAGTTATTTAATTGTAGAGCCAGCTGTGTTTTCCACACGTCCTTTTAAACAAAGACCGACAAATTCCTCCCGGCCGAAGTGCTTTGGGAGGAAGACGAGGAGGAGCCAGAGTGTGAAATTTGAGTCGGTGGTGTTGGGGCAAGAAAGTCAGGGGCAGCCAGCAGCTGTGGAGGAGAGGCGGGGCGGCACGCGCATTGTTTGTGTGCGCGTTTTATTGCGCGTTAATGTGCAAAAGTCATCCTTACTACTGTCAGAGATTCATCAGTGTGACTGTTGGAGAGGCACATGTGAGAAATACATATATATATATATTTTAAAGTTCGATACCTCGCAGTGTTTTTGCCTCCCGATACAAACACGTTGTAGGAAGGCTGCTCCTGCTCTTGGTTTTGCGGGGTTTTGTGCCACACAGAGGCGTGATTATTGCGTCTTTATGTAATTTGTCAACAAACGGAAGTGTTGAAACTGCTCTTGTATTGTAATTTAAAACAACCCAGGATAAAGTCTAGTTGTCTCGTAATTGCTGGATTAATTTTCCCCTGCTTGTTTTGTCGCGGTCATCAGATCATTTTGTCTCTTTATTTAAGACGTAATTTAAATGTTTTACTCATTGATGTTTCTGCGGTGCCCACAGTGAAATTTCCCCAACCAGATTACACAAAGGAACAAAAATTCACTTACTTGCTATCTTGTCAGCAGCATTTTTTTCTGACGATGCATCGATAATTTTGAGACGGAAACGTGGGTGTTGCTTACATACGAGATAGTACCTGGTATGTGAGACAAACCACTTACTAGAAAACAGCTACCAGGGATATTTCCATTGGTTTGTCATCACGCCAGATTTCAGTTTTTCTCTGTTTTCATAGCAGCTCTTTTGTGTCAAGTTAGTCTGTAAACCTGCTCTTAAATTTACATAATTTAATGGGAATGGTTACGTATAAATTAGTGTTTTGTCCGTAAAAAGCGTTTAATATTTGCAGCAGTTATTAGTTTAAACTGCTTTCAAGCTATAATATGTGTTTATGTTGATTGAAATTAATTTAAGTGTTGCACAAAACACTGCCAACGTCACTTTAATGTGGGTCCCGTGGTGGATTTACCAGTTTCTCCAGGCATGTAGGATTTTGCAGTGCAAAACAGAATAAAGCTGTGCAGCGGCTGCAGCCATTGGGTTCATTGTGTTGCTGGCAGCCAGCAGTGAGTGCTGCTGACCCTGCACATTATGTGGCTAAGCCTGTGGCAGCTTCTGTCTCTGCTGGTGCCAGTAATACAACTTGTTTGGGTCATTTACTCATCTGGATATATTGTCTTGCCCTGTTTGTCGCTGGAGTAAATGGGCTGTGCTGAAGCTTTACTGGATTTTCTTCATCTGAACTCCGGTCCACAAATGCGTTGCATGATCACAGATGTGCATGTTTTTAAATGCCACTGCATGCTGCGGAAAGACTTAATATCAAGCCACCAATGTCTGCAGGCCATAAGAGTGAAATGCAATTTCAAAGAAATGTGTGCTACACTGACTTTCTTTTTATAATTGGCAATATGTGACTCTTTACCCAAGGCTTACCTGGACTCAGCCTGGCTCAAGTCTGCTGACAGAATGAATTTGGGTTTTTTCTCTTTGTAGGAGGTAGGAATAGTATTGGTTTAAATTCCCGTGATGGATAGATAGATATGACTGGTTCATTATAGTTTTCCACAATTTAAATATAAAATGGAGGTGTCATTTTTCTTACTTCTTAGATAATGGGCTGAAATATTAATTTGAATGTGTCTGAATTGACCGGGTGTAACCAGCTGCATAGGCTGCCCGTCATATGCGTGGTTTGAGGGTTAAAGTTCTGCAACATTGAAAACATCTATTCATTATCTTTTAATGGCTTTATGCATAATGAAAATCCAGCGGAACTACAGCCAGCTTTTCCTTTTAAGTCTAAAAAAACTTTCTCTGTGGGTTTCAACTTTTAAATATAAATAGGTGAGTTTTAGAGCCATAAAGTTGGGTTATAATTTTCTGTGCCAGTTACGCAGTAGCAGCCTGTGTTTGGACAGCACACTACGTTTAGGATAGTGCCATACAGAAGGACTGTGCTCCCAGTAATCCCCTTATGTGCTGGAGGTGTAGGCACTGTTGAGAGTGTTAACCTGTAGTTAATCTTAACTTCATGGGGCTTTGAAGTGTGCCTATATGCCTCCACATAGCCTCACTATCTACATTCACATGCCTGATTTATATTGATGGAATAAACAAAGCATGGCTGAAGGTGATGTTTTCCTTTGTTTCTCTACACAGGGCAGCCGCCCTCATACTCTGGGGGCTGGTGTGTGTGTTAGTAGGCATCTGGTTTCAATTATATGGCCTTTAACTGCACTAGGCACAACTCTGCATATTGGATTTCACATCTGCCTTCAAAGAAACCTATCGTTCAGATTTTTGTGGCGGGGCTGCTAGCTTCTTACAAGTCTAACAGTAACAATTTTGTTGTGCAAAGTTTGACTTTACTATTTAAGCTGCTGTTTGTGTGTCTCAATTGGAGGCCAGACTTTGCTTGTTTGCTCATCAAAAAGGAAAAAAAGAGAGATCAGCAGAGTTTCCAAGGCCAGATGTAAAGAACCGCTTTACCACCAGTGTGAATCATAAATGGTTCCACTGTGTGCTTTGATTGTATGTTTGATTTGTATCCAGGCATGTATGGGACATGTGGCTCCCATTAAGACTGTGCTGGGTTATGTGAGGGCAGGCCCACAGAGCTTGGAGGATGGCGTGTGAACAGCAAATTTGAGTTGGTACATTTGTGGTAAGAAGCAACAGTCTTGGAAAATGATTCAAGATTGTGTTGAAGTCACGCAACTGAGCTAAGGTGGAGTGGGTGTTCTATTAGAGAAGTAATTTAGAGCCCCACAAACTCTTTTGTAGTCATTGGCACTCAAAATAAACGTCTTTTCTTTCTTTTTCTAAAAGCATCAAGTTGGTAGCTATTTTTTACATTTCTGCTTGTATTAAAACCTTTGTCTTCATTTGAACTGTACAGAAGAGCATTTTGTTTACAATGCGTCTAAACAAGCCATTAGACCTATAGGGCAAGTTTAAAAAGTCCATAAGTGATTTTAAATTAAACCAGGTGTTGGTATACAAAGTTTGGTGTATGATCTTAAAAACAGACAATAAGATGAAAAATGGTGGCTCCTTTAAATCAGGCCGTGGTCAACATGTTGCATATTCCTGTGGTAGAGCCACTGAAGCTCAGGTAATAAATTCAGTTCTGGTTGGATTTTGTTCCAAGAGGGAGATTACAGGCCTAATGAATACATGCATACACTGTTGTCAAGTTTCTGTTAAGTTTCAAGTTTTTGTCAAAAGGGTAAAAAAATGAGCAACAAAGAAAAAAAAAACTACAGTGCTGTAGGAGGAAAAACATAAAGATGAGCTGTTTTGGATTCTTCAAAAAAATATTGAAATAGAAATGACAACTTATTCCTGTAACTGGATTTCAGGGCTCAGACCACAGGGATGGATTTTCCTGCCAGAGTACATGAACTGGACTGTTTGACTGAGCTGTTTACCAAACAGTACTGTCTTTAATCCAGATTTCAGTGGCAGCTGATTAACCCCAGTTTACATGTTTTCACCGCTTGTGTATCTGAGAAACAAAGATTTTAATGTGGTCTCTTGATTTTTTATTTTTTTTATTTTTTAGAAATAAATGAATAAAGCAGTGGAGCCTCTCCTGGCTTTTAACTTTTTTTATTTTTATTTTATTTTTATGCTACCTGGTCAGCTGATGGATCCCAGCATGTTGTCCATTTCTGTCACATATTCTGTGAATGCAGTTTTAAAGTGGTGATGTTTAACAGTTACATGCAGATTATCTGTGAGCAAGGAGATACATATGAGTACTTCTTAATACATAAGCTTTACTTTTAGAATAACTATTTAATACTTAGTTTCATATGGAAGCACAAACAATTGTTCTGTTAAAAGTAACCCATAAAGATGTTTTAAAATGTTAATTGTATTAATTACTGTTTATTTGTTTTTATTTATTAGTTTGGTGAATAAGGGAAATGCTGAAGATCCTCTGAGAAGCAAGACTTTTACAAGCCAGTGTTAGACCATTCATGCCCTTGGTCACTCTGAGGAGAAATGCAGTATAAGCTCAGTTGTACTTTCTCCTGTTAATGTTCCTGAACAGCATTTTCCAATGATGGCTCGGCCACTTTAGAGCTGAGAATATTAGTTCAGTGCAGAAAATGCTGCTGGGCGTATCTGTGACCTCTGATGTGACAGACTGGCTTAAAACCATTTTGTTTTGTCAGTCCTCAGTTTCCCTTCCGATTTTTCTTAAGTATCTGAACATGTGCCGACATGCACATACCGATTTGACTGAAAGAAATTGATTGTTGTTCTACTGACTTTGTTTTTCAATAATTGTAAAATCCGGTTTGAAAAAGTCTGATAAAAGGATTTCTGACTAAATGGATGTGCAGCAAGTTTCCCATTTTTGCAGAGATCTTTGTCAGGATTTTTATCAATTTTCCATTATTATACATCTGCCATAATATTTGTTAAATAAAATTAAATAGAAACCAACTTTTTAAAGATTTCCTTTTTCATAAATTAATCCCGTATTCATGCTCTACCTCGCCTGCCATTTGCCATTGTTTACTTTCCTGCAGTGTGGTTTTGGCTTCAAAGCCAGTGCAAGAATGTGTCGCCCTCCACCCTCCTCTTCTCTCCACCCAGTGCTCCACTTCCCGTCCTTCCTCACTTAAATAGTTGGTAGCTGCTAGACTTAATGGTGGCTTTTGTGTGTGAGCTGTGGCTGTTTGCATATCTGTCTGAAACGGTAAAGGGAAACCTGATAAAGGGAAGAGGCAGAACGGGAAAGAAAACACCAGAGCATTTCTTTAAAACTTCTGCTTGCATTAATTTAAGCCGCCCTCCTCCTCCTCCTTCTTTGCAGCAATGTTTTTGAGTGTTAAGTGTAAATTGGCTGTTTGTCAGACTGGTTGTGAGCAGGGTAGATTAAATGAGTAATGAATGAAATGCTGCTGAGGCAATTTGACTTACTTTTTTTCTTTCTGTCCTCAGATCAGGAAGCTGTGTTGGTTGTGGTTTGAGAAAGGAACATGGCTTCCCAAGGTGAGTTATTGAGATTCAGGCACACGCTCATGTTTTCCATCTTTCTCACTCACTCAGTGTATTAAACATATGGAGCAGTCCAAACTTATCTTCTGTTGGTGTAGATTTATGTTCTTATTGGGGCACAGTGAATTACTTATTGATTTCAATTTAAAACTTGGGCTATGTGTAAAATCAAGCCTGAGACTTCAAGGGTCCTTCACTGGTAAATCCCACCCCTCTAATGGTATGAAAACATAACGGTGTGAGGTGTAGGAAAAAATCCATTCAGTGCTTTGGTTGCAAACAAGCGCTGAAGCAGCTCGTATCATCAGTGTTGTCATACGCTGTAGTTTTAGTCATTTCTCAGTATTTTTCAGAGCATAAAAGCTCTACTAAAAACAACACAGTGGTTTGGAAATTTCACAGTGAACTTTTGAACCTGGTTCAAGTTGATATACAGTAAATTTCTTGTGTTTTTTCAGCTGATCTGATGGAACTAGACATGGCCATGGAGCCAGACCGTAAGGCAGCAGTCAGCCACTGGCAGCAACAGTCCTACCTGGATTCAGGCATCCATTCAGGGGTCACCACAACCGCTCCCTCTCTCAGTGGTAAGGGCAACCCTGAGGAAGAAGATGTTGACAACCAGGTCATGTATGAGTGGGAGCAGGGCTTCAATCAGAACTTTTCTCAAGAACAAGTACAAGGTAAGTCGCAGCACCACCGTTCTGATCAACATGGAAAGACAGGTCCAACACAGAGGCTATGACAGCTAACCTGAGAAATGTTTATCTTCATCAGACATAGATAGTCAGTATGCCATGACGCGTGCTCAGCGGGTGCGTGCAGCCATGTTTCCAGAGACTCTAGAGGAGGGAATGCAGATCCCCTCCACACAATATGATGCTGCAAACCCGACAAATGTCCAGAGGTTGGCAGAGCCATCACATATGCTCAAACACGCTGTGGTCAATCTGATCAACTATCAAGATGATGCTGAGCTCGCAACCAGAGCCATACCAGAACTTACCAAACTACTCAACGATGAGGACCAGGTAATGTTTCTATACAAGCAGAGGGCCATGATTTCTCTCAAAACGTTTTTTTCCTTTTTATTATTCTGTAACATCTGTGTTTGTCCTCTCTAGGTTGTAGTTAACAAAGCGTCAGTGATGGTTCACCAGCTTTCAAAGAAAGAAGCCTCTCGCCATGCCATCATGCGCTCCCCCCAGATGGTGTCTGCCATCGTCAGGACCATGCAGAACACAAACGATGTGGAAACTGCTCGCTGCACTGCAGGAACACTGCACAACCTTTCCCACCACAGAGAGGGGCTGCTGGCTATCTTCAAGTCTGGTGGAATACCAGCTCTAGTTAAAATGCTTGGGTATGTAGAGGGATGGTAGATGGAGGGCTATTTACAATTGTAACTAGCTGTTATTTTTCTCTTTGAATAACTTAAGAGAAACCTATTGAACACATTTAGTTTTGCTAAGTATTTCTTAGTTTATCAAACAGATGTGTCCTCTGCAGTTCACCAGTGGACTCTGTCCTGTTCTACGCCATCACCACCCTCCACAACCTTCTGCTGCACCAGGAAGGAGCCAAAATGGCAGTTCGTTTAGCAGGCGGTCTACAGAAAATGGTAGCTCTGCTCAACAAAACCAATGTCAAGTTCCTGGCCATCACCACAGACTGTCTCCAGATACTGGCCTATGGAAACCAGGAAAGCAAGGTGAGCTTCTACTGGATAATAATGTTCACACAGCAGTTGACAGAACTCAATGGTTCAAACATAAAATGTTATTTTCTCTTCGATGTACCTCTGACATTTGGAACAAAAAGCTTTTCCTAACTTTGACTGATTTCCACTCATCTAGTTGATCATCCTGGCAAGTGGTGGCCCCCAGGCCCTGGTCAACATTATGAGGACCTACACGTATGAGAAGCTGTTGTGGACCACAAGCCGTGTTCTCAAAGTTCTGTCAGTGTGTTCCAGTAACAAACCTGCCATTGTTGAAGCTGGTATGTTTGCTGAACTCTTAAGTATCTGTAATATGGGAACAGATACTATTGTTTTTTCCTTTTTTAATGTAGTTAAATCACTACCATTAAACACTGTTTGTGTACAGGAGGTATGCAGGCCCTGGGACTCCACCTGACAGACCCAAGCCAGAGACTGGTCCAGAACTGTCTCTGGACTCTCAGGAACTTGTCTGATGCTGCCACCAAACAGGTGATGAAAACAACATTGTAAATTATTTAAGTTCCACAAAGTTTGATTGCTCTGCGTAGATGGAAGCTAATAAAGACAGATTCACATTTTTAAATTCAATTTCTTTCGACTGCCTTGTACTCATTGTGCTGTTTGCAAACCTGCATGCTCTCCAGGAGGGAATGGAGGGTCTTCTTGGAACGCTGGTGCAGCTGCTCGGCAGTGACGACATTAACGTGGTGACCTGTGCTGCTGGTATCCTGTCTAATCTGACCTGCAACAACTACAAGAATAAAATGATGGTCTGTCAGGTGAGAACACTCAACAGCTGATGTACAGTCAAGTTTTTTTATCAATCTGTTTTTGTTTCCATTAATCTGTGATGGCGCCTTCTCCCCTACAGGTTGGTGGTATTGAGGCGTTAGTTCGCACGGTGCTCCGAGCTGGGGATAGAGAAGACATCACAGAGCCAGCTATTTGTGCGCTGCGTCACCTCACATCTCGACACCAGGATGCAGAGATGGCACAGAACGCTGTCAGACTGCACTATGGCCTGCCGGTGGTTGTCAAACTGCTGCACCCGCCCTCACATTGGCCACTCATCAAGGTACACATTTGCAGCTCAGTTAATTCCTTGTAAAGCCGTGAACTAAGCATTAACACAGCTGTGCTGGTTTTGCAGAAACAAAACCGTGAGAAATTATGGTTCATTCCTGCAGGGAAGGATTTTAACATGATTTTTTTTTCACAAACAACCTTTTCACTCGTTCTTACTAATATGTTAAAACTGTTACTTTTGACATTAACTATTTATTATTTATACAATTTAATTGAAAGCATGTTATGGATGAGCTACTGTGCTCCTCTTTCAGGCTACAGTGGGTTTGATCCGTAACCTGGCTCTTTGCCCTGCAAACCACGCCCCTTTGAGGGAGCAGGGAGCCATCCCCAGACTGGTTCAGCTACTGGTCAGAGCACACCAAGACACACAGAGACGCACCAGCATGGGAGGCACGCAGCAGCAGTTTGTGGTAAGAGCACTCACACATTACTAAGACTTCTATGAATTCACACCAGTGTAATAAACTCCTGCAGTCTGTGCTGCATGATGAGCTGCCCAGCAGCATTAAGTTCCCCTGCAGCCTTACATGTTTTACAAAGAGGTTAAGAAACATTTTTACACTAATATCTGATCAGTTCTAGTTCTACAGTCAGTGTTCAGGTGGTGGAAATGAAAGACGTGAACAGAAAGGGAAAAGGGACACCCGTTTACCATGGAATTGTTTGTGTTTGTTAGGAGGGAGTGCGTATGGAGGAGATTGTGGAGGGTTGCACAGGAGCGCTTCATATCCTGGCAAGAGATGTCCACAACAGAATAGTCATCAGAGGACTCAACACCATCCCACTCTTTGTACAGGTACGTTTTCAGATGTGTTGCCCCATATCTGTAAATGCCCCAAAATGGAACCACTTAAGAATTTCAGGGTTTTATTTTTGTCTTATTAAAAAAGCGTTGTCTCCCTGAAATGCTAAGAAGAGGAGGAGAATATTAGTTTTTAACCATGCGATTTTGTGTGTTTGTATGCAGCTGTTGTATTCTCCCATCGAGAACATCCAGCGTGTAGCAGCAGGTGTGCTGTGTGAGCTGGCTCAGGACAAAGAGGCTGCTGAGGCCATTGAGGCTGAGGGAGCCACTGCCCCGCTCACAGAGCTGCTGCACAGCCGCAACGAGGGTGTTGGTATGTACAGAGAAGCCGCTCATTTACATACTGCCATCATTCACTTAACTGCTGACTCGCAGCTTTTTAGATGTTAACAAAAACAAGTTTGTTGGTGCAGGCCGGTGTTTGGGATACAACAGCAGCACATAGATTTTACTTTCCATAAGTTTTTCTTGTAGGATTATGAGGTTTAAGATTAGTTCAACAGTGATATTTTCTGGAATATTTATTTCTATGCTTGCAAGGACTTTCTTCTTAAAGCATTTGTCCATTTTCAGCAACGTATGCAGCTGCAGTGTTGTTCCGCATGTCAGAGGACAAACCCCAGGACTATAAGAAACGCCTCTCTGTAGAGCTCACCAGCTCACTCTTCAGGACCGAACCAATGGCCTGGAACGAGGTAAGAAGCACTTAATATTGGGAAAAGCCTGTGTGTGACTTAAAGAGGTTAAGGATAATTATGATTTTGTATTGTCTTGCTTTGCAGACTGGAGATCTGGGTTTGGACATCGGAGCACAAGGAGAGCCTCTGGGCTACAGACCGGAAGGTGGGTCCCTGCAGATTGTGTGTGTGTGGAATTTTCTGAACAAGGCAAAATGATGTCAAAGAGCAGCTGGACCAGGAAAACATTTGTTCTCGCTGGGTCACAGCTTTCCTCTAACAAGTTTGAAATCTAACCTTTGTGGAAACCTTGCAAATCACAGCAAGACATTATAAGCCTAAGCCCCATTTCTGCATCATCACTGCGGCAGGATTAATGAAAACCGATGATACACAAGCGACTAGAGATGGTGGAGAAGGCCTAAAATGTTTTGAATCAAATGAAAGTCACAAGATGCTCCAAGAAGTTGCTGTTCAACTGGCAGCGCTCTTCACTCCTCCAGCACCTAAAAGCTTTAACAAAAACAGAAAAAAAGACAAATGAAACCAGACTTGATGCTGGTAAACATGCTGAACTTTCGGACTAATGAACTGAAGGATGAATTTTGTCACCTGCAGCGTAAAAAGGGCTTGGTTGTAATTTTTGCCTGCTGTTGGACAGCCTTTGCTGCTGGTGTGTTGCTGTGCAGTGTTACGTGTGGATGATCGTACTACTGTGTGACGGTGTGGTTTGTTAACAAGCTTCTAACAACTGCTCTGCTTCCCCTGCCTCTCCATCCACTGCGTCCCCAGACCCAAGCTACCGTTCCTTCCACACGGGGGGTTATGGAGGGGACTCTATGGGTATGGAACCCATGATGGACCATGATCTGGGTGGAGGCCACCACCCTGGCCAGGAATACCCCCCTGTAGAAGGGCTGCCTGACCTGGGACATGCCCAGGAACTGATAGAGGGGCTGCCACCTGGAGACTCAAACCAACTGGCCTGGTTTGATACCGACCTGTAAATACGAGACCAACATTACACTACACTTTCTACTAGGTAAGACTGGTTTGTCCATACTGTTGTATCAGCTGGAATCAATGGTAGCATCTTCTTTACAAAGATTTAACATGGAAACACGGTGGGCAGGATTCTGGATAAAATGGCTGTGGAAGGAGAAGAGTGGATTTGCTCAGTGTTGCATGTTCAGCCTGCTCTGAAACTCAAGCTGTGTGATGTAGTGTGTGTTGAGTTACTTGGTCTTTTGATCTCTGTGTGTGGCCCTATACCAACCCCAGTGCTTCTTCAAGTCCTTCATTTTACCTTCCAACTACCCTCCTCCACTCATTTCTCTCTGTTTGTTGCAGCTGTATCATGTGATCTGGATGAACCTGCATCGTGATTCGCCCATATGTAGGAGGCGGGGTTTCAGAAAGTGCCTGAAGATGACTCAACAAAAGCGAGCAGAGTTTCCTGTCTATGGGAACTCCATTGGGACAAAGTAGATTTTAGAGCGGTTCGGTTCTGGTCTCGGCCTGATGGGGGCGGACTTCAAATCCCGACAGGAAACACAGATTTTGATCTCAATGATCGGTTTTCAAAAACCCCTTTTTATGTGTTCATTTTTACTCATTTTGTTTCTTTTTTATTCTGTTTTCTTTAAGTCTGTAATGGTACAAACTGAATAGCTTGCTTTTTTCATTTTTCTGCATTGATACTCATTTCTTGTTTTTTGCAGTCCCTTGTATTTTAAGTTTAGTGTTGAGTTTTTCCTTTTTTTTCCGTTTTGGTTTTCATTTTAATGGTGATGCTCCATCCAAGTAAAGAATCGGATCACATTTTAAATGGTGTCCAAACACTAAAGTTAATCATTTGAATTGTATCTGAAGATCAAGTGTAACATTGTGTAGCTTTTGTATAAAAAGACATGAATTGGAAGTCATGGTCCAAATATCAAGCTATTTTCTTGCTTTAAATAAAGGAGGACACTGATGTGTCTCTGCTGTTCCAAAGGAGGTTTAGCTGACCGAGTTGGGTGGGAGTGTCTGTAAAAGGACATGGGTGGAGAAGTACTCCTATTGGTTTGCTGTTACTAAGGAGTGAGGTGATGAGAGGCGCTGGTTGCTGTAGCCTGCTGTGTTCTGAAACAATAAAATGGACTGTCATTTCACCTGGATGTGTGTCTTATTTCTGATTTTAAAGTTGCCTAGCATCACAAGGTAACTGATTAAAATGAAGACATCAGCTGCAGCAGTTTACTGCAGGGTACATATGAGGCAGAGGGATGGAAGAAATTTGATCAAGTGTGTTCTTCATTGACAAAGGGGCAGCTTTGTTTATTGCTCAGTCAGTAGATACCAGAAAAGCTCTGAGCAAAAACAATATTCTGATCTACCCCTCATACAGTTAACTTTGGCATAACATCACCTATTCAAACCAGGGCTCATTAACCAGGGAAAACAAATCAGACTGCGTCACACTATCGGCCACTAGTGTGATTTAGTGACCATGTTCTTTTATAAAACCTGACTGCAGCATTAAACAGCTGTGTCAAAGCCTGAATAATTACACATTTTACCATCGCTTTTTACTCCGTTCCAGTTAGCAGAGGTTGGGTATCCTGTAAGGAGGGATTAGTAAATTCTACAACAACTTTTACTTTGTCTCAAAGGTTGAATGGTTCATTACTGTTGAAACAAATTCAATTTAATTTACAAAAAAAGGGTAAATTACATTACTGTTAATCAAATGTATAAACTAAGTGCTATTTAAACCAGAAGCTTTAAGACTATCCAAAACAGATTATACACTGATGGCACAATTCTTTAAAAACATTTAAAGGAGCTCATCAGACTATTATAAACCTTGCACCGTCTCTGGTTAAGTGGAGCTTTGGAGGTGGTCTGGAAGCTTTCGAAGCTTCTAGGGTCTGGGAATCTCCTGAAGGATTTCCTCAGCTTGTGGAATCACATCAACGTGACACCTAAGATGGAGAAAAGCAACAAGTTATTCACTCCAGTATTTCAATATAATGACATGCAGATAGGTTGTGTAACATTCATCCTATATTCTCTTGATTTTCCGTAACAGATGTGTGAACCACAAAATATAACTTCTGATAAAACTTGTGGTTAACACAACCATTGAGCTGTCTGTGTAGAGTTAAAAAAAACAACGCAATCGTCCCAATAGTGATTAAACACTAAAATAGTCTGGCGACAACTCCTCTTGCCTTTTTCCTCAAAGCACATCCTCTAACCATGTCTTCACAAAGTACAACACACACAGCTCCACATGATTTTTGTTTTTAACATGCACAGCAAATGCACAAAACAAACAACACAGCACCTAACAGTGATGCTTTGATCCATTTTCCTTCATAATTATCAAAGCAACTCAGATCCTAAAGATTGGCCATTTTTCCTGCTTCAAACAGCATCTCGGAAATGGACTGCGGTCCTCCTGTACTGATTATTCCTCCATTTAACTCAACCATCAGCAGACTCAGTGTTGTGACTTGTGAAATCATGTTCAGGATGTCTCTAGTCTTCTCTTTCCTTCCTCTCCCTCCACCCTTCTCTTCCTCCCAGGTGTCTTTGGGGCCACCCTGACAGCCAGGTCTGCAATAGCCCACCTACTCCTCTAGTTAATTAAAAACCCCACATAATTAATGTAATTAATACTGTTCCCAGAGGCCTCAGAAATCCTTGAAAGTTTTGAGTTTAGAAAACAAATCGGCTCCATAAAGTTTAAGGGCAAACCTCAGAGTTTGGTTATTCTCTACAGCTCTGCACTTGCAGAGCACCAAATTGGCACCAGCAGCTGCCTAGAGGACGGCGGAAAATAAAATAATTGGTTGAAGATTACAGGAAACAGCTATTCCAGCACCAGTTTAGACTCAATGTTTCCATAACCTGCCCTCAGTGAGAAGTAAACATGGAGTGCAGAAATGAAGGGGTTTATAGCACGGTTTCATCATCCATAGTAAGATGTCAAAAGAGAAAATCCATCACTGCTCAAACAAAAAGGGGAACACAATCGTTACCATGCATTCAAAGTCAGTCCCACTTCTGGGGCAACAAGCAGTTACAGTTTAACATTAAATGCCAATCAGTCTCACCAGCTGTAGTACAAATGGAGGAAATAACAGGTGGAAATGAAAAGCAATTAGAAGACACCCTATAAAAGGATCATGGCCACCGACCATGTCTCTGTCTTCATCCCTTCTGCCTGATTATTGGTCATGTTTGCATTTTGCCAGTGACTAAAGGCAACATGAGGCGTGTCTGCAACAGTCAAGTTGCTCAAGTAGTACAGCTCATCCAGGATGACACATCATGCACGCTGTGGCAAGAAGGTTTACTATGCCTCCCAACACAGTGTGGAGGGCATGGGGGAGATACCAGGACCAGTGGAGTAGGCCGTAGGAGGACAACAACCCAGCACTAGGACCACCAGCTGCTTCTCTGTAGAAGAAGGGACAGGAGGAGCACTGCCGGAGCAACAATGACCTCCAGCAGCCATTAATGTGCATATTTCTGCTTAAACTGTCAGAAACAGACTATGAGGGTGGCATGATGGCTCCATGTCTATAAAGGGGGCCCTTGCTCACTGCGCAGTCTGACTGGTATTTTGCTAGAGAACACCAGGATTGGCAGATTCAACACTGGTCCTCTGCATTCTTCACAGATGAAAGGTTCACATTGAGTACATGTGACAGATGTGAGAGAGTCTGCAGACGCAGTGCAGAACCTTCTGCTGCCTCCAACATCCTCCGGCACGTCTGGTTTGGCAGTGGGTCAGCCATGGTCTGGGGAGGCAGGCCCTGGAGGGCTGAACAGACCTCCGTGTGCTCGTCAGAGGCAACCTGACTGCCTCTAGGTACCGAAATGAGAGATCAGACCCATGTCAGACCTTTGCTGCTAGAGAGGGACCCGGGCTCCTTCTAATGCAGGACAATGCTCAGCCTCATGTGGCAGGAGTCTCTCAGCAGGGTTTCCCTTCACCAGAGCTGAATCCAATCCAGCATCTCTGGGACACCATGTCTTCTTCCATCCATCATCGCCATGTCACACACCAGACTGTCCAGGAGTTGACAGGAACTTCCTCCCAACTTTTTTTCCACCTCTTCCACCACCCTTTCTCCTGGAGAGATCCCTCAGGAGAACACCGGTTGTCCATCAGGAGCATGGCCAGACGTAGGGAGTGCATACAGGTATGTGGAGGCCACACACTATTGAACTTCATTTTGTGATCAGGTTGTCATCTGATCTTTCCACTTTTTATTTTGGGTATGATCCTGAAACCAGACCTCCATGTGCCTTCATTTCCATTGACCATTCTTATATTATTTACTCTCAAAACATTTTACTATGAAATGAATTAAGATTTTCAAATGGAACAGTTTCATTCATTAAAACCTAAGATGAGTTGTTTAAGTGTTTCCTTAACTGTTATGAGCAGTGTATAAAGGACAAGATACAAAAGGCCATCATAGGGCTGGGTGATTTGAACCAATTTTCATGTTTATATTTTTTTCCTTAATCACGATATATCTCAATATAATTTTTTTTGGTCAAGTAAACAAATGGTTAAAATTTATAGCCTAGAGTGCGAAATGCACTTTTATCAAGGATCACAAGTACATGTGCATTAAAATATTTGACTAAAATTAAAGTAGATGCGTATTACAATAATTAAAAAAAAATCCTTTTCAATGACCAAGACAAAGATAGAGTTTTGCAAAATGCTAAAAAAGATACTTTTTACTCAAAATAAGCTAACTCAATATAATCGATATTCCCTTATTCTATATCTTGTGTGACAAAGTTGGGATATATTTGAAAATCTCGATACATTGCCAAGCCCTAGGCCATCACATATTTAGATCTACAATACAGTCTTTCTCCTGCAGAAGCTCATCAGAAACCACTGTAACTGAATTTGTGCTGAGATGACGCGTGAAAATGAAAGTACACTATAAATTATACACTTTTATGCTTCAGGATCTTCTGCTTCTCTAAAAGATGTTTACACTCGGTCTTCTGAGCCGATGTCGGTGCAGATATTTCTAGACTCACTGAACACAGTAAACCTAGATCCTGCTTTGGGTCGTAGAGGCTTTTCTTCGGGACTTGAGGCTCCGGGTGACGCCCCTCCTTCCAGCCCTGGTAAGGCTCGAGGTTTTCAAGAGGCATTCCTCAGGTTGCCATGGTAAAAGCTCAATGACATCATTTTGGGTTAGGATCTCGGCCCAGACTTCCACCCTCCCTCCCAACTCTTCTTGCCCCTCCTGCCTCGGCCCGAAATCTTCTCATCCTCTCAATTAAAACCTCACTCGCCTCCTCCCGTTCCATTCTCCCCTCCTCTCTCCTCATAACTCCTCTCATCTCCTGCCCTTTCTCCTAAAACCTTTGCTCCCCTCTTCCTACTGCTAAAGCAGTGGGAGGGTGCCAGCCTCGGCCACTTCAAAAGCAAGGGCTGATCTGTGCTTTCATCTGCTGGAGAGGGAGAGGAGAGCGAGGAGATGAGGGGAGGAGAGAAGTGGTTGGGCACAAGAGGAGAAATTAGAAAATAAGAAAAAAAGACAGAAAATGGAGACACGGGGGAAGAAAAGAGGTGACCGAAGAGAAAGGAGGTGAGAGGGAGGGAACAATAAGGGAGGCCTCTGTAGCCGGGCAATAATACACCTTTATTATTGATCTGACAGGGCGTGTGTGTGTGTGTGTGTGTGTGAGAGAGACAGAATTTGTATACTGAGTGAAAGTGACTATTGTGTGTAGTCCTTTTGCTTGTGTATTTGTGTGTGTGTGCGTCTGTGTTTGTGTGCGTGAGAGGTCGCTAGTCTCATGCATCAAAGGATCAAAGGAAGCCTGGTCGCTATAGTGAGAAAACCCTCGGCTCAAAGAGGGAACAAACATCCGGCCCACATACTCATAAAAGGCAGGCAGATGCATAGATGCAGGTGCACACATGGGAACACACACTCACCTCACAGCACCCTCACTGATGACTAATATTTAAAATCAGAGACACTGTGTCATTGTTTTAACGGTAAATTTTAGGTTTTTCTATAGGCTATGTTTATAGTTAACATAGTTGAGCCTCAGAGTTCTTGGGGGAAAGCACTGCTCTTTGAACATGGTGTGGATCATGTTTTTCTTTTTTTGTCAGGAGACCACCGAATAAAATTTTGGAAATGGAAAAAGTACATTTGTAACTGAGTGTGTGAATGTTTAAGCTCATTGTATGTAAGGCATGCCCCCGCTTCAACTAAATTCGTTTGACCTGCATGAGTTAAATGCTCATAGAAACATTCACTATTGGCTTAGTACGGACATGGATGATGAGGGTCTTTCATATAGACCTACAGGGGCACAAATACAGAAACTAAAAGCGAAGAACTATTGACATGGAAATGCTAAACAATTTTGCCACAGCTTCCAATGAAAGTGTTTTCCTCAAACCATCATCTTTTAACGGTGGAGTTAATTGTGTCACAGTGAACCTGAATGTAACATTGTTTGGAGCCGAAGCTCTGCAGCTGTTAATGAAAATGATTATGGAAGCCGGTCTCAGGTGAGTGGCAGACGAACATCAGTTCACACAAGTCAGTCACAGAGCTGACCATCATTGCAGGAAGCAGCTCACTAGATGATGGAAACCTTGGGATATTCCTGGAGTCAGGCTGGGAAGGAGACTTCACACACTTGCAAGTGAGAACTTGTACATAAGAATGAGCAAACAAGACGAAGTTGGGATTCTCCCGACAAACATCTCTGATCATGGAACAAAGTAACTAAACAGTTGCCGGAGCTTCTCTGGGATGATCCGGGGATACTCCTAAACCAACAGACTCTCAGATGGGGAACTTTAACTAACCACAAATGAAAAAAGCCACAGAGATCTGATAAACCCAGTTTGCAGCATAACTGTCAGCTTAAAGATGGATAAAAAACCCACAGGCAGGCTGAAGCTACAAGTTCGGCTTCACCCGTGTGCACTGTTCAGATTATACAACATGCTGGTTTTGTGTTTAAGTCCCAGATATTCAATCAGCTTCTCGGTTGTGCCAACATAGCTAAAAAGTGTACACGGCAAAGATCTACGAGTGTACACTGCAAAGGTCAGGTGACCGCTGAATGAATGCAGTTTCTCACATTTGAGCAATTTGCAGCCTTCAGAATGTGCTTTACCTACTAACACTGGATCTGTGGGTTCAGATTTAGATGGAGCGACAGGCTCACTCAGTAGGAAGCGGCTCAAAGTGGAGCCGCAGTGAGCTAATGTGGTTCAGGCATTTGTGAGGTGTTTCAAATGTATCCGTAGCACAGTGGAGTTGTCACAAATTACAGTATATTTTCTTGCGAATGACTCGGCATTCCTTAAGAGTGACTGGAGGACGAGGCAATGACTGATACATCTGGGATACTTTGCAAATGCTGCTTGTTCCACAAGCCGATGTAAACAGCAAGTACCGACAACACAACCTTAAGTAATGACAGGAACATTTACCTCACAGAACACAGATGCATTTAAATTTAGTTTTATTTAATGTATTGATGATTGATGAATTTAAATTTAAACATTTACAACAATAGAAATCCCCACCTGTTGGAGGTTGTCAAATCCTGCAGAAGACTTATTAGCTCTACCCCTTCAGGAGATTCTAGCCAATCAGATCTGTCGGTCGTCTGTATCTGAAAGAAAAGACAGATAGGAGGAGCACAGGGATTGAGAGACTGACTGTTCCATGAGAAAAGCTGCACACAGATAAAACCTACTCAGTGAAGGGTATCATGACAGATGTCTGACGCAGGTATGACATCCTGAAAAGCGTTTGGGCATTGCTGTATTTTACTGTTTGGCAGCAAAATGTGGTTTCCCGACCTACACACCACTGCTTGTACACACGGCTGGTCACATGTGCACATTGACTCTTTCAGTCAGCTGACTTCACCTACAAATGACTCTGTAACTACAAGCTACCACATCATTTAATGTAAAACACGTGATGAAGAAATTACCCCAATAATTGAGTGTGATGCAGCATTAGTTTATTTGTCCCGTTTATCAGAAGGAGGCAGCCAGCCACAACTACAGCTCCACCAACAGAAACAAGCCAATGTTGACACATTTGTACTTTAGAAATATAATTTTCGTGTTCATTATATTTTACAACAAAAGTGAAACTGGAAACCACTGGTCTGTTTTATCACCAAAGCATTATTTTGCAAGTAACCGAGACCACCTGCTGAGTGATATCACACTCATTTATCACTGCCTTTTCAAAGCAAGCTGATCAAAGAGCTAATTTACCAAAGATCCACATGAATTAACACACACACACACACACACACACACCCCTGCTGTGTTTTTTTCCAACATTGGTGCTTTTAATTTTCCTCCTCTGCACTTTCAGCTTAGTAAATATTTACAACTGTGTTGCCCTGTGTTTCTACTTTATGACTCTGCTGCCAAGGCCTTTCCCCTTTAATCCTGCAGACTTTCCTACCCACATCTTTTCTTTCTATCATCCCCCTTTCTTAAAAGCTGTCCTGACAAACTTCTTCACACAGTGATGTCTTACCTTCTCACCCACCTGTGAACACCTGGCTGTTGGACACGAGTGCGTGTGTTTAAGATGGTGTTTGCTTGAACTTCACGTGAAATATTTGAGGAGCGTTTGAGTCCATGAATTTCCTTCCAGGTAACGATGCTACACGGTTACCAGTCCCTGTGTTACACTTGAAATAAAGTCTATGGAGGACAAATGTTTTCCATTACATCATAATAACAGGTCTGCAGTGGTCTTTTTTTAACATTACATGTGTGTGTGTGCGTGTGGTTGAGAGAGAGAGAGAAGGCCTGGTGCATTAATACATATGCGTCTGTGTGTTTGGTGTTTTCTGTGATCTCTGGTGACATCATCACCCCCATATCTGTGGCGACACAGCATGGTTGTTGCTAAGAGACAGGGTTAGGATAAGACAAAGATGCTGCGCTCACTCCCCTACTTTTCACACACACATTTTTGCCTTCACCATCAGGGTTGAGGGACATTCATGTTTGCCAGTAAACTAATCAGCCCTTCTCCATCCCAGCTCTCCACCTCATCTTCATCTACTCCTCTTCTCTTATCCCTTCTATCATGATCAGAGGAACACATGAATCAATAACTCTGAAAGCAGACAGACATGCTGCTTCTCAGAGAGACAGCAAAGTTGTTATTATAGACACGCGGTTCAAACAAGTGACAGTGCACCTGACAGCAGAGAATCAGAGACATGCTGGAATAACATGATGCACAAGTAACAGAACATATCACGGGGCGTGTGTTTATCGATGGGAAGTCTTTCGTCAGTCCTTCTTTATGAGAAGAACTGACGAGCACTGCCCACTCATCCAGAGCTTTTTTAACAATTTAAACCTATTTCAGCTGAAACAGTTGGCTATATATAAATGAAATGTCCTCATAAAGTTATTAAAAAAAACAGTGTTTGAGAAGCTGGAGGTATTCAGGGACTGAATGAGAAAATAAATATAGACATGTTCATGTCCTCAGTTTGAGCACATAAAAGGTTACCATAATGCGCTTGACATTTTGAAATTTCTGTCTGAAGAGATTTTGGCCTCTAGGGAAAAGGAAGCTTCAGGATGAAAGTGTGAGGTTTACAAGTAGATGGGCTGATATCAGCACCGCTGCCATGCTGTAGCTAACAGATGGTGGGGGTAAACACAGTTCTACAAAAATAATACATCAAGAAACTATTTCTGCAAAACAATTTAACACCACAGTTTTAGAAGGTTTAGTGTGTGTAATGAGCATGACAAATATTTACTGTGTTGTGGATAGATACCAAGGGGAACATATGTGTTGCCATAGGCAGACTGATGCTGCTTTCTCTGACAACTTATCACTCATCTCTTTTGATGTAGTTAGCAATCATACTTGAGCCTTTCCAAGCTATAACAAAGTAGAATTTGACTATTTCAGACATCATTCATCTCTTTCTTTCCTTCTTGGCAGTTTCCAAGCTATTAGTTGGGATCTTTTAATTGAGATGAACAAAGCCATGAAATCAAGGAAAGATAATTAATGAGCTATTTTTTCAGCTTACTAATGCGCTGTCTGTGTAGTCCTTTGAAAAAGTACACCTTTCTTCGGTTCCAAGGTTTTATGTATGATTGAGAAAAGAAAAAAAAGGAAAAAACTTCTTGTCCTTATCAGGTCTTGAAGTCAGGTAAGTACAGCCTCAGATGAACACCATATAACACACCTTTTCATCATTTAACAAAAACCAAGCCAAAATGCAGAAACAGTCATTGGAAAGACTACAGGTACTACTCTGCAAATTAGAATATCCTGAAAAAGTGTATAAATTTCTGTAACTTAACTTTAAAAATAAAACATACATATATAGACACGTAGTATGCAAATCAATATATTTCAGCTTTTATTTGTTTAGATTTTGCTCACTAGGATTTGCAGCTTCAGAAAACCTCATATTAAAAAACTAATAAAACTAGAATATTGCTGGAAATTAATAAGAAATGGATTTTAAATACAAAAATGTCAGGCCTCTGAAAGTAAATTCTTGCGTCTGTACTTAATACATAAAATGTATTGGTTTCACCTTTTACATTGAACTGCCTAAATAAAAACTTTTCCAGCATATTCAAATTTTTCGATTAGTACCTGTATAGTAAGTACCCTCCATGCTTCAGTAGCTTTCAGAAGCACCATAGCAACAACAACTCAAAGTCATCATTTTCTGTATGACATTATCAGATGGCCCACTTTTCTGTACAACGCTGATTCAGTTGATATAGGTTTAGGCTGAAGTTAAAACTCATCTCTCTGAAAATACCGCCGCAGCATTTGTATTGATGTCTGGACTTTGACCGGATCATTGCAACACCTTTATTTATGTCCCTTTTCACACATTCTGTTGTGTATGTGCTGCTGAGCTTCATATCCCAGTTTGGGCCAAGTTTTAGACTTGGTTTAGTTTAGACTAATTAGACAGACATTTCACCTCAGAATACTTTGTATTTCCTAAAAAGTTTGTGATTGATATCAGCAATCATAAAGGAAACTATTGATTGCAGAGTAAAGAGGTCACAGACGCAGTTGTGCTTTCTTTACACTGATGTAGGTCATCTATGAGCGGGAATTTGTAGGCTGAAGTTTTCTTCTGCATGACATGTAGAGCAGTATTTCTCACTGCGGTCAGTGAGCAGCTAAATTCCAGCAACGAACGACAGCCCACTTGAATGTGTATCTGCTAATGCCTTTAGACAGACACTGCTCTGGCTTTGGCTCCATTCTGGAGTCTAAAAGTCTTGATGCTTTGTGGTGAACCAGTCTGCGAGTTTAACCAGAACCAAAGTGGGAAGACTTCACTCTGTGGAAGTATACGTAACCATCTTGGAGAGTTGGTCCACAAAGTTGATGTGTGAACATCAAGCTTCATTATAACTTCAGGTTTCCCAGAATAAACAATATACATTCAGATGACTGCCTCAGATTACTGGTAGTCATTTCTCTATAGAGGTCATTAAATAAATTGGTAGTTTTTTGGTAAAAACAGCCTTAAATGCAGCAACGTATCCTAACCAGCTCCTAATAACACTGAAGCTTTTTATGAATGAGCTCCTTCTTTGTTAGCTGCTGCGTTTACTTTTGTTTTGGAGGTGTGCACATACTTGTGTGTGTCTCAGAAGGAGATGTGCAGAGGGAGGGCCCGCTCTTAACTACGGAAGCCCAAGGAGAGAATTTGCAATGCATGTCAAAGGCAGGGAAAAACAGATTTTCATAAAAAATGGTCTTAAATAGCAAATTTAATGAAATGATAAAATGAATTTCCCAGCCCGAGTTGTCACAAACACATGCAGTGATTAAAATACTCCTGAGTGATCACCTTTATACTTTAATAAAGCCTTTACTCATGATTCAATGGTTTCTTCCAGGATAACAATTACTCACCAGTATCACTATAATAATATAGTGTAATTACCCAGTATCGGCTCTGGTTTACTGAATAACCATGGAAATAAAGTTATATGCATGCTGTGGGTTCTAGCATCATCTCCAATCATCTTTTGTGGTAGATTTTTAGTGGAAATGTAAAACAGCTCTTAACCACAATGACCTAAAAACAAAGAGAGAACATTTATAGAACAAAGTGTGCTCCATCTCTCATGTTAATGTTACAGAACTTCATTTTTTAATCAACTCTTGTGATGAGTAAAGCAAACAGCAAGGAAAATTGACATGTTTTTTTCAGGCAAATAAATAGCTCTGTTTTCAGCACAGTGAAGCTGCTGGTGAATCATCCACTAGCAACACGAAAAAAGCTAAAACTTGCAACTGTGTGTTGAAAGCAGACTACAGAAGACACATGAAGGTTACTGTATCCAGTAGCATGGGGGTAATGAGGGAGTTTGCACAAAAGGAAAAATTTGCCCTAGACTAAAAGAGAAACAAGTGTTTGTTGTGACAGAGTTTGCGAGTGGGTGGTTCAGGTGGCTCGAACTAATTAGTCAGGGGAATCAAAAATACATCCATACATGCAAATGCCTCCCACTTTCCCTCTCTCACTCAGCTACAAAGTACAGTGGCTTGCAGGCACAGCCTTCGGTCAGATCATATGATCTAAGGGTGGCAGCTGACCTTGTGTCCCACGTGCAGAAACTCATCTCATGACCCTGCGGCCAAGCCAAAACATTAAGAATGCATTCTGCATAATTCATAGGCGACTGCAGAAAATTTAGCTAATCTTTTTCCTAACTTCATGTTGACCACTTGTATCTTCCCTACACTGCCTCATCAACAGCACCTCTCTTTCTACATTATGTAGCACAGTAAATTTAAACAGCAAACATAGTTTGCCACATCAGACTAATGTTGCATCGCGATTTAACATTGAAGCTTGACTGTTTGACGGAGAAAGGAAACAAACTCAGATATTTTGTCTCTATGCTCCTGCTTTGCTGCCGAGTCTGGGAACTGGGTGTAAACCCATCCAATATTGTTTTAGTTTCTATGAAAGCTGAGCTGCAGAATGTTTTGGACTGTTTCATATCTGGCTTAATGTAATATGCAGCTGATCAATAATATACTGGCACTCAGTTACCTTTTTAACAGGTGAACAATTTAATGTTGCATGTATCTGTCAACGCAATAGATTTTAACCTTGCCAGAGCCATTTTCAGTTTTCTCCCCTCCATCGTTGCAGATTGGGATAATGCTCTTCATTATGTGTGCGCAGGAGAAGCCTACTTTACTGCAGTACATCTCTCCAACATGTCGGCTTTTGTTCATACCACAAATCCTTTAGGCCATCACACACAGAATCGGACAGACTCCCGACCGGCACTTGACAGGAAGATACAACCAAGATTTTTTTCTCACTCCATCTTGGCTCCTCTGTCAGTCAAGTTCTGGCGAATCTACACATTATTTTCAGAAGAGCAGCCCAGCAGGACTCTGTGTGTGTGTGTGTGTGTAGGGTTATTATTCCAATATTTTCATCCTGCCGTGCCTTCAGCATTCTACACTGACAGAGTACAAATTTAGGTCTAATGCCTATGTGTGGATGCCTACGTGTGCGCTTTACTCACCAGCCGTTTAATGATCCTTAGTGTTGTGCGTTGCGTCCGGGGTGGCTCCGTATGCATGAGAGTGCGTATCACGAGTGAGAAGCTCTGTAAGCAGGAAGGTGACAGGCAGCCGTGACCCTCTCCGCTGTATAGTTGTACCAGGAAGGACAGACACTGAAGGGACTCCTCCCGAATCTCCTGGTTTTCAGTAGACAGCTACATAGGGACATAATCAGTGGATGCATGCAAAGGTTAAAGAAAAGTAAGGAGAGGGGCTTCCTGTGTGTTACTGAGTTTACTTGGGCCATTAGCTGCTCCTTTCTTCATCTAGCCTCCACTACTCAACAATGTTTCTGCCACTTCATACTGTGTCTTGAATGCGTCTATAGCAATAACAATGAGCTGCTGCTTAATGTAGCATGGTAAATTTATACAGTAAACACATTCAGGGAGTCCTCTGTACACTCCCTGCAATGGCCAGCCTCAGTCTGCACACACAGAAGAAACTGACACAACTTAAATTCACAGAATTGTAGCAATTCTAAATACAGTATTTTACTTCCAGAGACATCTACAGTGATGCTTTTTTATTTCTTAATTTGTATTTTGTATAAATGTATTTTGATAGTTTATTCAAAATGATTCATTAAATTGCTTTTCATATTTCTATTATATGGATATTCTGTTAAAATATGGATGTATCATTTTTCTTCTCCTGTTTATTATCGAAGAGACAGTGTATTGCACGGCTCACTGATGTCCCCTGAAGTGGCAAAATTGCAAATTTTCCATCTCCACCCTTGAATATACTAGAAAACAGCTGTCATGTGTCCACTGTATGACATTATGCATCAGAGGGTTAAGAGGACTTGAAGCGCTGATGTAATGCAGGGCAGGGGTGGTGGGATATCCTGCGACACCAAATGTTCTTTAGACTTAAAAGGTTTTTCTCTCTATTCTACTTTGTGTAATTCTAAGGGGAAAAAACATACTTGGAAAGGGTGAGATATTAGAGAAGATGGCAGAAGAGCAGGCAGTCCCAGGTCTTACTCTCACACACTCTCAGTGTGCTACCACTAATTATAAGTTCATAAAACAGCAATGCATTAATATTACACTGAATGATCATTTGTCTTCTCTTAGAAATAACTAAATGTCTATACCTCGTATATACTTCGTACACAAATAACAGGCTCAGGTTTCTCCAAAACTGCGTGTTTTAACACAGCCATGTTTTGTACTTTTAGTGATTCTAGATTGTTACAGATTGTTACAGTTCTCTTTCTTACTAATCTCTCATGGGGTAAAGAGGCTGTGCAGAGGTCAAGAGAGTGTCGACCGCTCCATCAACCCTCTAATTCGTCCATTGTGTCCCTGGAGACCACCTCTTCTCTGCAGACCACTTTCCTTTCTACACTCTTCACTATATCATCGACTTCCCAGAATGCCTCACAGCATCCGTTTTCTTTTGCCTGAATTCTCTCATCCATTTTCCTTGAATTTCATTTCATCCCCTGATTCTTCCTCTCTACTTTGTTAACAGGTCCTGCTTTCTGCTCCCTCTTGCCGCTCCAACTCCAGTGAACTTTAAAATTTTATCAATGGTCAGAAAAGTTTCAGGAAGACAGCCATTTTAGCCCCTCACAGTTTTTAGAAAATGTTAAATACCAGTAATTATGACGATTATCTTCAGCTGTTGTACAACTCTAATTTTCAATGTATTAAAAACAGCAAAATTACACTGTTGGTTGCAGAACAATTGTCTTTTTCTTTTCTGTTCTTCTTTTTCTCTTTCGGTCCCAGCTGTCGGGTCCAGCAATAAGATGCAAATTTAAAATAAAGATTTCATTTTTTCAAGAGGGACTTTAAACATAGGTGTAAAGCTCTACTTGAGAAAGTAATTTTTTTTTGGCACAAATAGCAGGCAGACAATCATTCTGCTTGTTATAATGCTGGACAAGACTGGTTAAGAAAAAAAAAAGAAAAAAAAGAAATGACATTTTAGAGAATTATATATAGATAACATTTACACTACACATTAAACAAGTCACAAAACTGGTGCCAGAGAAGGTCAATTAATAAATATTTTGTAATGAGTAGTGACTGGGTTCTGTATATTAATCATATTGTGTTCTTTTCTTCACCTAAAACATATTTACAGACACAGCCTGACAGTCTTTGAACATCTCCCATCAGGCCATGCAACGGCTTAACTGGGATGTGGTAATAACTCCGACTTGGCTATTCAAAACTTTATTCCTTTAAAAACAGTCTACTGTGTATTTACTTGTCAGCTTTTTTCGATTGTCATGTTGCTTCTTTAAGCCAAGACATAAACTTAGGTTTATGTCCTGCTGCTTCGACATGAACCAGTAAAACAAAGCTGAATTCATAGTTCCCATAACTGACTGCAAAGCGTAGACGCTCAGAACTAGCAAAGCAGACTCAAAACAATATTTCATGGTGGAAAACTACGTTAGTTTAGTTAATTTTACACGTACACATTTCAAGCAGGACTGACGTGCCTTTTTCTTCATCATGCCATGTGTGAAAGAACAGGGGTGGAACAAAAGGTTGAAGTTTATCCACTGATGCACCTTTCAGCTGGCAAGCGAGGTAGTAAGAAAGGTAAAATGGGCCCCTCTACAAACCAGCATTATAGAACTCGCCTTTCTGACCCAAGATGCCAATGCTCAGCTGATTATACAAAGCCATCGTAGTGTGAAGACACACTGAGCTGCCTCTCTTCGGTATGAGTGAATTACATAAGAGAAACTGAGTTTTCTTCCCAAAAAGCGGAAACTGATCATGTAGCTGAAAAGATTCAGTCTTACATGCTGTACTCTTGGTCAGATCATTTCAAGGCTCTCATTCCCAGCTCAAAGGAAAAACAAACCAGAATTCAGTCTATTTGAAGATAGTTTGTCCTATTGTAGGCTGATGATCACATTTTTTTTTAGCAATATCCGTCTCTGTGAAAATAAAGTTGTTGGGGTCATGTTAAACATGTCAGATTGAGCTAATACATTGACAAATCTAGCAGAATGGTAGTTTTACAACAATTTTCCTCTTTTACAAAACCAAAATGTGCACTAAATATAGACAACTGATCTCAGATGTGCCATCTTTTTTTATGTACCAGAAGATGTGGGTGTGAAATGGCAGCTGTGATCACACTATCACTTTTTCACAGCAACAGGCTGAGATTGTAACCACTGCTATCTTCCTGTGTGTCAGACTGCAGGAGGTTATGAGGCAACTTGCACATTATTGGATGAAATAATGATCCAAGCAACCATTTATGAAGAAACATTGTCCTGAACTAACAATAACTTTTCTTTATTTTTATCTTTTGTGTTGTGGATTGTAAACCTCTCCATGTCTGTTAAGAGGATATTGAGTCTTTGTCTATGTATTGGACCTGTGCTGTGTGTTTTCTACCAATGTCAAATAAAGTCCTAAAGAATAACCCAAAAAAAAACACACGTCTCTGGCAGGTCGCCAATTAAAGAACAACTCTTGTAATAAACTTGAAACTTTAAGTAGTGCTGCTGTTTACAGGGGAGTGACAGATGGGAGTGGGTCTGACATATTTTGTCAGGGAGGAAGCTGCAGCTTAACTTTCCACGACAGATGGTTTTAACAGTCCACTGTTGGCAGATTGTGGATGTTCTACTTTCACTTTTTTTTCTTCTATAACATATTTTGGGAGGCATTTTTGCTCTTCTTCTAAAAAGCAGAGTGAAGGCACGCAATTAATGTGGGGAACAAGAGCGGAGGCATCACATGAAACACAGGTGTGGCTGGATGGGTGTCTGACAGACTCGTTACTGAGAACATTTTAGCCTTTGTGACATGAGTCCTTACTACAGATATTGAACATTTCAATTTTAATTCAATATAGAGAATGAACTATGATAATAAAGCTTTAAGATGACAAGGTGACACACAAACTGTAAATGTAGAGTGGAAGCAGCTGCTTCATAAAGATGTCACATTCTAACTAAGCAATTTGACCTAAAACACAGGTCCTTGCGTAGGTAGACTGTTTTCTGTTGTACATAAGTATGCTTACAGAACAACACACACACTGATGGTTTTTGAGTGTTGGTCTCACCATGTGAATGAGGTGTGTGCTGAGCTGGCTCAGGGGTCTGTTGGCCACGAGCAGCTTCTCTGCTGCATCCGTCTCTTCTGCTGGACAAGTTAGCCTCTGGCTCTATTCACACACACACAAACCCACACAGCCACACACACACGCACGTGGACAGGCACACCCACAGATACACACATTAAATCATTTATAAAGATTTGACAGTCAATAATGATGGATCCACAGGCCTGTCAAGATGTGTTCTGACAGACCAACGGATGCAGAAAGACAGAAAACTGCTTGTTTGTTCTTTTTTTTGCATGTTTTCTTATTGTCACCTTGTTTCACAAAACACTTAGGACAACATAGGTTGAACCTTTTTCTTTGTCACAGCAAGTTATTTTTTCA
>JAVQJG010155183.1:0-10146 GCA_036024015.1 Craterocephalus amniculus
AAGAAGTTGCATCAAAATAAAAATGGCTTGATTTAAAATGTTTGTTTTAGATCATAACGATGAATAATTAGAATAAGCTGCGGTTCTTAGCTCAGCTCATGTTGTATTGCACAAGCACAACCCATCTTGAACTAGTCATATTTGCATTAGTTGTAGAAAAATATAGAATTATACAGTTTTTAGGCCTACATAATTTTTAACGTGCTCTCTGTTTAAAATTAATAAATAAAGTAAAACTATATGAGGCAAAGGGGAGTTTTTCCTTTTTAAAAAAAAAAGGGGGCCGTGGTTTTTCGGTTGGTTGAGAGGAAGAGAGGCATTGATTGACACAGGCTTTGTTTTGGTTTGAGACAGCTCCACAGTACGCCACCGAACAGCGAAAAAAATCACTTTTAGCTCCTTTAACTGAGGAACCAATTTAGTCATTAGTGAATGTAGGATTTTTTTTTTTTATTGAACTGTGATGACATCTGATGATACACTTTATGTGACTTTATGATGAACAAATACAGACATGATTCAGAAATCCTTGATTGTTTTCAGTGACCATTGAGCTATAGGACATGTCCACTACATGCAACATATCCGGGCAGTATACTGACAGATCACCATTCCTCCTTTACTCCTATCAGCTGCCTCGTGTTAAAATAAAATCCAGGAGGAGCTATCTTTTAACACCTTCCAATGAAACAGAGGCCTGAACTTTGAATTTGTTTGGGTTTTATCAGCACTCTGTCAGTAATTTTCAAACCGCAGCGAGCAAAGCAGATTAGCCTGGCTATACACCACGGACACTGTTGACTCATTTGACTCACAGATGAATACAAAATTATCTATAACTTGCTCAGTGCGAGCAAACAGATGAAACATTGTCCAGCATCAGACGGTTCCAGAAATGCTCTGCTTTTCACCTCTGCTTGTAGGACATGAAGGTCACAGCGCATGATGCTTGTTGTGGGCCAGCTCTCGGCAGCCAGACAGGATGGATGGGCTGAGCTTCATCTCCAAGAGGACAACAGAGTGCCACTGTCACAGGGAGTATAAACCCTCCCTGCCACCGAAAGCGGTCAAGTGGAAGGGGCTGGCCCTTGAGCATGCATGGCTGTGTGAGTGTGTACGTGTGTGTGTGTGTGTATGTATGTAGAGGAAGCAATCTGGAGTGTGCTGGAGGCTATGGTCTCTTTGACATAATAGATTCCTGTTGCAGCTTGCAAAGTCCAGAGGAAGCCATTCAACATCCTACCACATACCAAGCCCTGTATATTTCAAAATCTCCGGGCCCTCCACCGTCCTCCTCAAATCTCCACATGTTATGTTTTAAATGACTTTGAATTTTCAAGTGTTTCATGCTATGTCACTAAAACAGATTTTTGCCCACTTACTACTGAACCGAGAGCACGGTGACCAGCGAGAAGCACTTACAAACATGGTAATGCTTGCTGTAGTTTACTGGTCTCAGGCTGAATCAGGTTTCACAGAAAAACAAGATATATAGCTCTGAGCTCTGAGATCATCGCCTCTTACTGAAGAGAAAAAGAGACCTAGGAGGAGGGGGAAAAAATTCAATTCCAAATCTGCAGCTTCAAAAGTGGATGGAAGCTGAATGCAAATAAAGTTCTGTTTCTCTGTGTTGTGATTTATCACTGTGCCGAGCAGTAGTGCCGAGGCAGGCGGTGTATTGAACGAAATGACTCTCCTCACATATTGGAAAAGCAACTCAACAACAAAGTGCAGGAAAAATAGAGCCAGACAGATGGATGACCTTCAGTCCTCCTTGATAGGAACAGGTAGAGGGATTTGTTTAAAGAGCTAATCGCTCACTCACGGGGGAAAAAAAAAGTCTGGATATCTCATTTATTCATTTAAGAAAAGAAAAAATCATAAGCACAAGTTGCTCTTTCTAAAGGTAGAAAACAATGCAAGGATGAATGTTATAAATTGGGTAGTGTAAAAAAATTAAGCAAGAAATATGGGCGTTAGCAGTTTGTAATCTGTAAAGAACAGCAATGCTTTTATCTTCATGAAAAATTGTTACTGAATGAAAGCAAAGGCTTTATTTTTTATTTATTCTTTATTTTTTAAAATCAAAAGATGTATTATGGATGTAGCAGGATTCAGTCACATTTGACATTTCTCCATGATGCTCAGCACTCTACTCTTCCCACACATTGGTTAACAGCGGAGCTGCTTAGAGCATTTGCGCGTTCAGAATCCTGTTTCAGCAAAATTGACAAATTTCAGGAAAATGCATTACTTTTAAGGCACTGTTGCACGTTCATCCACAGATATAAGACAGTTTCATGGTGAGATGTGTGAGCAACTATGGGCTTTTTCTACCGCTAAGTACGTTTTTTTTGTCTGTTTCTTTGTCTTATTAGCATTTGAATGATGTGCTTTTCACTGAGCTCCTTTCAATAAAAATAAAATCTTCTGTTCGACGACGGGGAGAGATGATCTTGAATACCAGACCTCCTGTTTTCCCATGCTCTGGAGTTCTCATTTGCCTCTCATAAAATATTTCTAGTAAACAGGGTTGATTGAAGATGGGCCATGTGTTTTCCATTTATGTCCTCTCCATATAATTCTCTGGTGATGAGTCATGTCACCATTGCTCTGCCATAGGTGAGCTTCAATCTCAATGCCCAATGACTGCACCAGACAGCGATCCTTCAGTGCAGCTCCCAGCATCAATGTTGTTTGGAAGTGTTTGGTGATGAACTCAGGCTGCCTAGAGTTATCCAGTTGGTAGTTTCCATGATAAGCCATCACAGCTGGCAGACTGATTCATCCCAGGATGCCACATCAGAGTGAAACCCTTCAGTTACTAATGAGTAACGTATACACATTCAAGATTATCCACAAATATTACGTTAAAAGAACAAACACAAGCGATTAATGAGATCTCTCAAAAATGTTATTAAAATTGAATACATTAATAAATATATAATGGTCTATCCCATCAATATGGTACATGAGTTATTGTTTTCTGCCAGGAAGCAAATATAATTAAAAACTTCTTCGGTACATTGTAAGAGGATAGAGTACATAGTAGTACATAGTAGCACATGGTAGTACATAGCAGTACATGGTACATAATTGCATACATCCAAGCTCACACTACCATGTATTAAACTTACAGAGGATATTTACTTTTATCTGGTCCCTTCTTTTGGTACAATCTCATAATAAGCCATATATCATACTGGTTCAGGTTGTTAAAACAAAGCACCACAAATACAGTAAGAAGAATACATTATTGGACGGATTATTCAGTAGTGCTATAGGCAAGTCAAAAATAACATTTTCACCATTTTTAACTCTTCTTAATAAACTCTATACTTCAATTTTAGTCCTTGCCTCTATGTTTTGATGTTTATGATTTTATAGATTTCAAAAACATTACTTGGTGCTTTCATGGGCAACATTTTACTAGTGTTTACCAGAAATTTATTTAAAATGTTATTTTGTTGTTGTTGTTGTTATGGAGGAATGACTGATGATGCATTTTGTGATGAATGGGAATTCTGACATCCAAATTTCAATCAGGAAAGACACAAACAAACCTAAAAGGCAGTGCCAACAGGAAAAAAGATTTTCTGATCAGGACATAAAACTAGTGAAGCATTACCATCTTATTTTATTCTGGCAATAAAACTGAAAAACTATTGTTATTTGCCATCAATGAGCAGAGAAAGAAGAGTCTCAGGTTTCCACTTCCAGCGTACTGCTTTATGATGATTTCAATTTGAAGCTCATTCTACTCTAAACTGGAAATGTGACATAAATTCTGCTAATCTGAAGGCTTCACTTTATTTGCAAGTTCTCAACAGAGTGAACTTTTTCCTAGTATTTGAGTTGGTGGTTCACGTTTTTCCTATCAATGTTTTGTTATAAAAGATCTGTTACATAAATCTTTTTGGTCAATCCAAAGTAATGGAGGTGACTTCATACTTCATACAACCCAAGTTGTCAAAAAAGTTGTATCTTAAACCATGAAAATGTCAAAGCTAAGTTCTGTAAAAAACAAACAATGCTAAAAACAAATCCCAATCAAACAAAATAAAAAATAAAAACATGAGAATGATTCTCATAATGTATAATATGTCAGGCTCAAGAAATACCTTTTTTTTAACCATCTGCAACATTATTTCCTTATTTCAGTTACAGTGGAGAGCCAGTTCCTTCTGTGCATCAATGACTGATCTGGAAAAAAGATTAATTAGTTCCCAAAACTGTTTCAGTTTCTAATCAGTCCATGAAAAATAATTTACAGGGGAAGTCTTTGAAATAATGGTGTTAAGTCTTTATCAGTTATCAGAGGAGATTCACATGGAAGATTATTAATTCTTCTTTTATTATAACATTGTTATAGCTGTAATAGTAATAACAGCTTCTCGATAATGACTTATTTCCCATCTCAGCTCCAGTAGTTGGTTTGATGTTTGAGGGGACAACATTTGTCCTACATATACTGTACGTGACCAAACATTCCACCTCTACTAAACTGTCTTTCTTCAGACTCAGTCCCAGAAGAAAAAGAACAATCAATTACTTTGACTCCTAGTTTTGCAATGAATTCACATTCAGATACAAATCAACTTATATCCAGCACACCATCACATGACTTTAAATGACTTTAAAATCCCTGTAATACTTGTAAAGTCCATCTCATATTATAGTTACTTTCTAATATGGAGGACATATTTATCTTCAAGAAAACGTACTGTTTGCTAGTAAATAGAAGCCCTGGTTTGTTGTAAAGAAACTAGAATGAAGTCTTGCAGTAAAGAAATCAAACCCATGACAAGCTTATGAGCAGCTTTCTTGTGTCTTCGAGCTATTATGCATTCTTTTGCCAGCACTGCAGAGGGGAGTTGTGCTCTAATTAAATTCACCTCCAAATATCCTTGCCGACACCCCCAGAATACTCAAAAGCTTTTAAAATGTGGTTGAGATGGAAATTTGTTATGCATGTACGCAGCAGTGCTAATAAATTCCCTGTTTAGACTTCAGCCAACATTAGCGTTGCAACTTGCAGAACACATCTCCAGCGTGGCTCTGAGTCACAAAGGTCACTACTCACATTCTTTGACACATGAAAACCTCCTGTGATTGAACTAGTCCTCAGAGGTAATGCCAGCTGCTGGGGCAGGTCTGTGTGAACGGTTAACTACTGATTGCTAGCACAAACATCTGTGTGGATGAAAAGCTTTGCTATCCTTCAACATTATCAAAGCTTCAGCAATGAAGCAGCACCGGATCTAGAAATGACTGCAACTGAATTTCCGAATGTTCATAGAGGGAGCATATACAGAACTTTAGTTATGACCTTACACCATTGAAAGGATAAACCCTCTGACTAGAACTAAGCATTTAATATTCACTGCAGAAAAGAGCATCAATGAAGAAAATCAAGAATACATTTATTGATTGTCAATCAGGTCAGGAGCAGGCAGGAACTTTTGAACTGATATTAACAGTTGAACAAAAACAATCATGTGTTTGTTAATGTTTTTAATGTAGCCTCAACCAGCAAGGATTCAATCTGACCACAGATGTTGTTGTAAGCATTAATATGTGTTTCAACTTTATGCTGTCACTTTGCAAACGTAATGGCAAAAACTTTGATTACATGTTGAGCTTACATAAAATCTCTGCCAAGTACTCATTTTATACCCCCTAAAGGATGACATTGCTGTCACTTTTAAAGTCATATATTTAAACATGACTACTAATCCACTGAGTTTGTCAAGAGCTTGAGGGGAAATGGTGAGTTATTAAGATTGAAAGTTAAGACATCCAAAACGATTAAACACATAATTTATAACAACCGCATGAAGGGCATGACTTTTCAAATCTCTTAGGATCCCAGATCGGCTTGCTTAAATAAATCCCCTGGTGAAAACACATCATTTGAAGCACAAACTACTGAGCCTGAAGCAAAGGGAAACTTCTCCGATCTGCCTTTATTCTTGTGATTATAGCATCTAAATATCCAACTTGAATTCATATTTCTGCAGTAACCTTCTGTGACATTTTGAAATAGCACTAGAGCTACATCTGAGCTTCATGTGACAGGCAAACAAGCAATTACACCAAAGCACTGTTCCAGACAAATAGTCCATGTCCTGCACCCTCCTGCAACTAAAACACATTTAACAAATGCAGCCTTTTGGGGGAGAGATAATGATTCACCAATGTGCCAAATGAAGAATTTTGTTTGTCTGACAACAAAGTATAAACTACAAGTCTTGCGTGACAGTCCGGAAAATCAAGCTGAGCTTTGGCTGCTGCCCTAGAACAAGCATCTGTCAAAACAAATGGATCTTTCGTCTTATTTCATATAAATAAATAATCAACTTAAGATCTATGGATGAAATTAAAAAAAGGAACAGAGCATTGACAGAGAGCTGTGACATCTCAACAGAGCTGTGCATGATGGCTATGGTGATTTTATTTTTGGTCATAAATGAAAAACTAAACAGTTTTTGGCACATCAAAAAACGGCATGAGCCGAAACTGCAAGAAAAAAAAAGTGACACTTAATGCTAAAAATAACCTTTAATGGTTAATAATTAGGGCATTAAAGGATAATCTGTGACATCATACTGCCATATAAATAGCGGAGGTGACATCTTTTGAATTGGACAAGCAATCTGTACAATTTCTGAAGTAGTGTTAATGAAAATGCTAATAGAATAATATTAGGAAAGTGAGTAACTGAAACAGATTTTTAATGAT
This sequence comes from Craterocephalus amniculus, assembly GCA_036024015.1. Lineage (NCBI taxonomy): Eukaryota > Metazoa > Chordata > Actinopteri > Atheriniformes > Atherinidae > Craterocephalus > Craterocephalus amniculus. Next base: position 6,742 of record JAVQJG010155183.1, read on the forward strand.
TGTTAAGACTTACTGAATTACTCTGAACTGCTTTAGTTGTCATGTCTTCATTTGAAAAAAATTTTCATGTGGATTTTCATGTTGTCACATTGTCCCATTGTTCAAGGAAATATGAAGAAAAATAAAGAACGCCAGAACCAAAAGATGCTTAGAAGGCAAGTGTAGATTCTACAGATTAAGAAATAAACTGATGAGACTGAAGGAGACCCAGCAACCAATCATTCACCATGAAGATGATAAACCACATCTATGCGCTCTAGTCTATAGTACAAACAGTAGCTGGTTCAATCAAAATGGGAAATGAAATATAACATAAATCTTTCATCACCCTCTTATTGTTATTCAGGGTCACACAGACAATCCCAGCAAACACTGAGTAAAAGCCAGGGAAACACAATACACAAGTCAACAGTTAATCATACTGCTACAACAGACAATCATTCACCTACATTTATGCCGCGGGCAACAAATGTGACTTGCATGTGCTTTTTAGAATATAAGAGACAAGGTGACACCTTGTCACCTCGTAACCGCCAATAATTTATAAAATGAAGACACTATCAACCAGCCAAGTTTTTGAATTTTTCTTAGTTTGGCAAATATGAAATGTCCAAATGTTAAAGATGTGTGTAATGTGCCTTTGCTCATTCGTACTGATCATGGAGGTGGTTTATTCGTGTGGCGAATCAGCCATTGACGCTGTATTGTATTCAGCTACTTGACTATGTCTGCTGCTGGTTCATAGTTTTATTTGCTTTAACCACCTCTGTACCTCAGAAACATAATGATAACCAGCCCAGCTTCTGTTAGGTAGTATGAAAAGAGCTTAAGCTCCTGAACAAGACTCCTGACCAAAAATAACTTGCCCTCGACTTACCCCTAAAAACCTGAAAAATCTGACTCAGTCTCATAAATTCACCATTTACAGTTCACCCCTGCTCCTTTCTTTAAGAACTTAAAACTAAAAAACAAGAAATACTTCTTAATGTTTGGAGCACAATTTTGCCTGCTGTCCTGCTGTTACAAAGAAGCTGAGGCAAACAAAAAAGGCTGCCAACAGGAGACAATACAACATTGTCCAATGACCACTTCAGCTGGAAATGACACCTACTCTAAAAACCAAGGTTGTCTGTAAGGCCCAATGATGTCTGCTCACAAATAAATGCACCAAACACTTCTCCAGTTAAATAGAAATCATTCATAACAAACAGCAGATGGCCTAAGTTGTTATCTAACAAACATGTGGATAGGTATGTATAGAGTGTAAAGTCATGTTTTTCAACGCTGACAGTAAATCACAACCTAATCTGCTCCATTAATTCACTGGGTGTGATGAATGTTTATTGCCTGATGTTCTATAAATTCTATTCTTTTGATGTATAACGGCCATTATTGTGTTTAAACACACCACAGTTTCCTGTTCTGAAATAATTTGAGGAAAGCGAGGTAATGGAACAGGATGTGCTGTCATCTTGTGATGTAAAATTCAAATCAGGGACTGCGACCACCAAATAAACACACACATAGCAAAACATCCATGTTGAGTCAACGTATTTTTTTTTTGCCCATGATGAACATAGTATTCATTCGCATGGAAAAGTTTTCAGTTTTACCACTAGCATATCTATCTTTCTCCTTCTCTAAGACCATCATTATTGTTCAAAAAGATTTAGAGCAGCAATTTATTGCACAACGGCTGATTGTCAGGCCATCACATTCAGTCTTTTACTGCCCACCATATGCCATGTCCATTACACCAACAGAACGGACTGTGAAAACAGACTGAATTTCCATGAATAAAAGCTAATCAGATGTAACTCACAACAAGTCATTCGTGTTATGTTTGCCAGATGAGTGAAAGTCCAGGATGACACCCTCAGCGGCTCGTAATGCTTAATGGAAAACACTGCTTCAATAAAGAAACTGACGGTTTACTGAACAGACTATCACCTCCTGATCAGTTTATCTGTCAGATTTTATTAAAAGAAAAGGTTTCTTTTAGAGACTTTAATAATCATTTATCAAAGTTTTTTTTCAAATAATGATCATAGATAATGAGGTAAAGTATTTCTTATTAAAACCTATTTTATTTCTCGTCATATTTGAGTAGACAGGTTGTGTCACTGTGCCTCCAGCTATCTGTTTGTTTCATTGCTATCATTAAAAGAAGCATTTCTAATTACACTTAATGCAGAACTACAATTTCTTTTGTTTTGTGCTTTTTTTCCAACCATGGCTCATCGTGTGGTCCTGTATTATGTATCTAATTAGGTCATTTACTCTGCTGAAGACATTGTTTGGAGATTAAGTTGCTCTGACCCATCTGGCTAATGGCCTGGTAGGGTCTCAACTCCTATTAAAATATCTGCCACAGAGGAGAAAGAAATATATTGAATCCTATTATTGTCCTAATCTAATTATTCAACATCAGTGGACTATCATTTCCCCACAGTCCTTGACAATACGGTGATGGTTGAATAAGGTAGGCCAAAGGATAATTTGAGAATTTAAGCTGTATTATTCCATTTATTAACTTCATTTATGACAGTGTATTCTTCTAGAAAATGCATTGTATGTTGCATTCAGCTCATGTACATTTTATAACCATGATGGCCTTATCATTCCTGCCACCTTTTTAAACTAAACACAGTGACCTTCTTGTGATCCTGAAATAACAAGTAATTAAAACGATAACAGCTCTCTCACAAAGCAAACGAGAGGCTTTACAAGTTCCCATCTACCGGCCATTTCATCGACCATTGGTTGGGGTAATCTTTCTGTATGACTCCATCTGTCAAACCTTAAAGGGACTGAAGCCATAGCCTGCCATGACAACTAAACTGTCAACCACTGGCATCAAATGTAATGGTAGAGACAGATGCTGTCTCTGGCACATGTTGTGATGCTGGGAAAATAAAGATAAAAGCAGATAATAAACCATTTTAAACAACAGAGCTGTTTACATGCTGAACTCACTGCCTTGATGTCATGTAGCCACAGCTGCAAACCTCAATTCAAATTAAAGCCCTGCACAATTATTTTCTGCACAAATTGTAGATTTAGCAACCTAAAAGAAATACATCTAATACCATACCATCCATCCATCTCTCCATCATCCATCCAGCATTCCATTCTATTCAGGGTAGAAATTCTTTTAAGAGTAAACAGGATAAAACAGAGTGCTCCATAATTTGTAAGTGGCACAAATTAGCCACTAATCCAGTCAGACTTCAGCAACATTGTTCCTCGTTGCCTTCAAAGATTAAAAGTAAATGTTTATCTTTAGCGTCCATCAATTACCTTCTGCTGGTTTTATCAGCAAGATTGTGTTGGCTTAGAATTGTATTGTTAGACGAAGGACGTATTCTAGTCTAGTTTACTCAATACTATAGTTTACTGGCTACT
>JAVQJG010155185.1:0-15844 GCA_036024015.1 Craterocephalus amniculus
ACCCGGTGAGAACCCACGCATACACGGGGAGAACATGCAAACTCCACACAGGAAGGCCGGAATCCTGACCAACTTGGGACTCGAACCCACGGCCTTCTCACTGTGAGGCCGCAGTGCTAACCACCACACCACCGTGCAGCCCCTTCTTTTGGTCTTCATGAACAATTTTAAGTGAGCCATGACTGCATGCCACAGAGTTTAGGGTTTCTGTTCAGACTTACACCTAATCATTCTGAACATCAGCTTTCAGAAGCCGAAACCCTGAGCTATACATCCCTTTAAAGTTATTCATTGTGCTTCTTTCCCAGCAGAGCAATTGTGATTCAAAATGTTTTCCAAAGCAGGCTCGGGGTGTAACCAGCAGCCAAACAAAAAGACTGTCTTCTTACACATTACTGGGGTCTGATGTCTTTGTGTATGGCCTGAAAGGACTGTGGTTGGGAACGTTTTGTGAGACCGGCTGAATTCTGCTGCTGTGGGACTTAGTAACCTGATATCAGAATGAATCAGTCGTTCTCTCAGCAGTCATGAGGCCAGCTGTTCCATCGAACACCTGTCTTACCCCAATAACCCACTTCCCATAACACAGAACAGGTCTTTGCCCAGTGGGCTGCAGCTCTGTCTCCAAACACATTAGAGTGGGATATTATGTGCTTCTGTAATCATACACACCTCCTCAAACTTGCTACATTGACTTCTGTCAATATGTTGCAAGCGCTTCATCAAGTCTATACTTGAGACATCATGCCTGACGTGTGACAGTATATAAGCAGAAGGAACTGATGGAGACATCATCACCGCTCAGCTGAGTCCACAATGTCTTTTCACTGTGTGTGAACACACACTGATGTGGTGCTTGTTTTCCTCACATTGCATCAATAACCAAAGCAGAATAGCTGCAGGGGAAAGATGTCTTTTCATGCTGATGTGTGGAAGGCACCATGCTCCCTGAAGTGTAAAGTATACGCCATGATGTAAAGGAATGTAGTCCGCCATGTAGACACCACAAAATTCATGTGTGCTTCCACAACTGTATGACTGCAAGTGTCTGTTATGAAAACTTCTGATTCATAGATATTTTTCAAGACCGAAAGCAAAGACACAATAACAGGCACAACATCTTTCTTTTGGATTCCAGGGTATAATCTAGTCTGTTACAACCAAGGAATTAGCAACTTGGGTTTAAAAACTAAATTTTAACATCCAATAGGATGGTGCGCACAAGTCTCAACTTATGTTTCTTCTGTGTTAATGATCAAATTAGGAAGGGAAGTTTATTTATTTGTATAATGCATTTCCAAATTACAAATTCAAATGGCTTTTTTCTGTATAACATGTAATCCTGCTAAGAACGACCACTGGTGGGTGTAACCCTGCAGCATCTGGTTCCTTTTAGCCATTATCAATCTGGCTGCTGGAGGCTGAAAGCTGATTGCTGCAGGATCCTGAGAGATGCTGAATCATGAGAAGTAGTATCGGTTTAGAGGGATTTCCCAAAGGCACACGCTACACTGTAAGTACTGGAAGTGCCACAATATACCAAGAAAGGAAAGTATGGAAGAAAGGAAATATTTATTTATATAGATGCTTTTAATCCAAAATGTGGCACAAAGTGCTTCAGGAGGAAAATGCAGGTCCGGGTTGCTTCCTATTAAAAGATATAGAGTTTAATATAATCTACAAGCCTTATAACCCCAAATCCACAAAGTTAGGACACTGTCTAAAATCTAAATAAAACAGATTGCAATGATTTTCAAATCTTAATAACCCATATTTAATTCCCAAAAGAACATAAACAACATATCAGATGTTAAAAATAAGAGGTTTTACCATTTCATAGAAAATGTGAACTCATTTTGAATTTTAAACAAGCTTTGGTCCACTCTGGATCCTCCACACATGGCACACAGAGTTTCCTCCTGATTCCCTGATTCTTTTAAAAATAATTTGCACAGTAGATACACATCTTTATCATTTTATTGTTCCACAGTGTTTAGACCCAGTTTGTCTCAGTCTGGTGAACTTCAATCCATCTTAACATCTGAGAGATACTCTCTCTGAAATACTCGTTTTATACCCAGATATGTTACTGACTTGTCGCCAATGGCACTTGGTTGTCAAATGCCATTCCAGTTGTTTTTCATTAGACAATTCATTTTCCTTTGGTTGGCCCTTTTCCAAAGTTTTGGGATGCGCTGCTGCCACCAGCTTCAAAATAAGCAAATATTTTCTGAACTGGTAAAACATTTCATTTCAAACATCTGATGTGCTGTGGTGTTGTATTAGGATTAAATTGATGAGATTTACAGATTACTGCATTCTGTTTTTATTTATATTGTATACAGCTTCATAACATTTTTGAAATTGGGGTTATGACTAAACCTTCTTTGAGAGTATGATTCCTGTTCACACAACCATGTCAACAAAGATTATTACTAAGTGCATAAACTAAAACACCAGCGAGAGGTCTTCTCTCTAACACCTGCCCTGTTGGAGGTTCAGCCAATGGCAATGTTGCTAGTTTTAAAAGATAAAATGTCAAATGTTATGGATGCTATTGCTCCCACAAAGGTGAAGGTTGTCTCTGGATGGAAGAATTCTCCATGGAGAAATTGTGCACTGGTGAAAAATGGAAAAAGAGGATGACGGGAAGCTGAGTGCAGATAGAGAAAAACTAATCTGAAGATTTATTATACATGTTTGAAGAGAAACTTCACTCTTATGATTTACATCTGAGGAATGCCTGAAGTCCTACTTCTCTGACATTATTTCCAAAAACAGTGCAAACAAACCTGTTTGCTTTGTTTTAATGCACTTTTCTGCAATGTACATAGTACTGTCCTGCATGAAATGTGCTCTATACATAAACTGGCCTTGCTTTGCCTAACAATAATAACTGTATGGTTCAATTGGATGATGAATAACTGAGTAAGTTTTAAAGGGAAAAAATTCCAGAATAATGCCAAGCAAAAGCATTGCAAGTTAAAGGCTGACATGAAATGACATGCTTTTAGCTTTACAATATAAAATGAAAATAATCAATGTATAAATGTATCTTTAAATAGTATCTATCATAAATGTCTCTGAGACAACAAATTCCAGTAGACCTGATTCAAGCCGTCCCTGCAAACTCATAGTGCCAACACTTGTTCCACTCCAAAGAAAAAGGGCCAATGAATAAAACAGTTACATCACACATGCAACAGACTGCAGAGAAGATCAAAGAAAATATCCAGTTACTGAGTCTGCATTTAACAAACACTCAGTCTATACGCTTTACCAAGTTGTGATGTATAGTATGTAATCTTATCAGAGCAGTAAAGCAGGTTAGAGAGAATATACACAGCAGCCCTATGTATCCAGCATGATGTTTAAATCTGGAGGAATCCTTTTTCTGTCATCAGTTTTTTGAATAAATTTTCAATCTGTACAGTCTTTAATCACTGCTACCATCGGCATGCTACCATGACGAGTGAAAACTTTGACTAGAAGTAAAGTTTATTTTGATGGTCGCCTCATGTCATAGTTTAATCAGACATATTTTTGCCTGAGGATGACACAAGATCACAAAATGTAAATAGATATCCAAATGTTCTAGCAGTTCGGGCAGGCTTCTTATCTGGAGCTCTTTGCTCTGATCCTTTCATGAAAAACATCAAGCTGGGTTGTTCCCCGGTGCTATTTGATTATGGCACATCAGGCGAAGCTGCTTTGTAGCATAAAACAGTCTATGCATAAAACCCAAACTGATACCAGTGCGCTGTGTAGAAACTGAACAATGATGGGCAGGATCACCGAAAATATCTCCCTGTCAAGTCATTTCAGCAAGAACAACTGAAAATAAATAATTGAATTGAAAAAACAGGGTCAAGTGCAGATATGGGAAGTAGGAGCTGAGTCCTGACTCATCGTTTCTGGGACAGCACTATCATTGAGCACACAAAGAAGACCTTTGTGTGTCAGATTACAATGCACATAGTAGAAATTATATGCATGCCCCACATACTAAATGACATGATAGGCAGTGGTGTGTCTGTTAAAACAACCAGGCCTAGGCTGAGAGAGAATTAACTCTCATTTAATAAGACTTTACAAGTAGGCACAAATACTAATCTACATAAAAATGTATGGCATGTTATTTAACTGTGCTAAAGGCTGCAGAGATCCAAGCTTAAATAAAGCCATACCCTAATGCCCTGCAGTCCACAAATGTAATGTCCAGTGGGAAAGCCTAATCACCATGGTAACAGCAAGCTGGGAATGCTCCCCCACCTCTTTCCTTAGTGATATGGCTGTAGCAACTGTACCATTCAAGAGTCACAGTCACATTCTTGCCTGCCATTCAGATTAACTATTAATAAGCTGATCTGTGCTCATTCCACACACAGCCCAGCAGACAGTATTCTACAAACATGACTGCACCAGCTTCTGGATTCTGCATGTTTGAAGCTCCCTTTTCAGACGGATTTGACTCTTTATAGACATCCACTGCTGACAGAATCACCTTTCAGTCTGTTACATTCCACTCGAGGAAAATGTGCTCAAATATTGCTAATTTTCTCTTTTCTTTTGCTTTCAGAAATAAATGTTAGTTGCTTTGCCCCGTTATCAGCTGTCTACATCATCATATAAGCAGGTTATAATCGGACTGTAGGGCGTTTTATTGTTGTCCGTTTTACTCATAATTATGTAGGTCCTGTCAATTGTTAGGATAATAGATTGTCAATAAGGCAAGTGTTCATTCCTGCAGCTTTACATGTTTGTCGTAAAAATGCTAGTTGTGACTGATATTTATGACGGGAGGGGCTTCACTGCGTTTCACTATTGCAGCCATTACTATTACTGTTGCAGTTCTGCCGTAACAGTTTCTGCTGGTGAAGATTGCGCTGTATCAGTCTTCAACTTGTCTTCGGGGATTGCTTTCTCAATAACAATTTGATGTGATTTCTTTGTCTACCACATAAAATGACTCCCTGTTATCAACACGAGCTAGCACACAGCTTAAGAATACAGTGTAAAATCTGTGTGTCGCAGTTCCGTTCCGCCATCCCGGCAAGGAAGGAAGGCCAACGTCTGCGGATTAGAAGTTTGTCACGTGTTCACAATGAATGTGATTGACAGGCTTCTTGGGCCAATGGTGATAAAGCAAGTCAACATTCTTTTGGCCCAGATTTGTGTCAGTCAATACGTAATTTTCATATTAACCAATAGGCGTCTGAGTTAGCAGGAAGGGGAGGAATCAGATTGCACTATAAAGTACCGTGTTTCCGCTGCCGAGCACGCACTCAGAGGAAAACTGAAGTCTTTGTGAAGCAAGCCCGGTGAAATATCAATAATCATGAGGGAAATTGTACATCTTCAAGCTGGACAGTGCGGTAATCAGATTGGTGCCAAGGTGAGTACATATTACCCTTGCCTTTTTGTGTGTTTCACCAATATAAATTTACTCAGAGACGCCATTTTCTTCTACATGCCGGTGCTTTGTGCTCCTCGAGCCCCATAAACCACACCCAATGAAGATCAACGTGTCCTACTTTTGAATCTTACCATCCACAATTTAATCCAAAATTTATTTAGATTTATCTTTAAAAGTACATTTATACTTATTTAGTATAATTCCATTATTAAAAGTAATGGAATTATGATCAAATTCTTTCGATTGTGTGTGTATATATATATATATATATATATTTTTTACATTTAAAAAAACAAGGGTATTCTTGACAGACTTTCTGGAACGCTTAGTATTAAAATTCCGATCGCTAAATGATCTGAATTCGTCAGTCTGGCACGGTCCCGAAAAACACCCCTTTTTTTGTTAGTCGACGACCGTCATTTGCAAGTGGGGGGAGGAAATGAATGAAATGGAACAGAGGCAGTAAAGCCCCTGTTTGCCATCTTTTGTTTACAGAAATAAAACCATAGTACAGCATCCAATCATAAATACAGTGCACAGGTATTAAAATTTGAGCGTTTTATTTTATTTTCCCCCCAACCCTCCATTGGGTGTCCCGCTTCAGTGAGGCCTACTTGCACTGCAATTTGAGCGGTTGATGACGTAGCATGACACGTTTGAATTCATAACCACCTCAGCCAATGGCGGATTAGGCCGCGCGCGCCTAAGATGGTACGGCGGGAAAATGCGTCACCCATTAAATAAGCTTTTTGTCTATAGGTTTTTTGTTTTGACCTTAACAGTTTAAGTACAAGTTTTGTTAAATAAGATGCAAGTGTCAAGTTTCTCGTTTTCATTGCATTTATATTTTCAGTATTAAAGGGAAACAATGTATTTTATTGCAGTTCTGGGAGGTTATCAGTGATGAGCATGGTATTGACCCAACTGGTACCTACCATGGAGACAGTGACCTGCAGCTGGACAGGATCAATGTTTACTACAATGAAGCATCGGGTATGTACAGTAACAAGATTATTTTATTGAATTTATTATTTGTATTTTAATTGTTTTTCAATCTGATCGGTGTTTTGGTTGCAGGTGGTAAATATGTTCCACGTGCCGTGCTTGTCGATCTGGAGCCAGGCACCATGGATTCTGTGAGGTCTGGACCTTTCGGCCAGGTTTTTAGGCCTGACAACTTTGTTTTTGGTAGGTCACTGAGACGTGAAGTCATTGTGCACCACAAGGAAGTCCTCTGAAATTAAATCTCTGTAATCTTGTTTTTTCAGGCCAGAGCGGTGCTGGTAACAACTGGGCCAAGGGTCATTACACAGAGGGTGCAGAGCTGGTGGACTCTGTCCTGGATGTGGTGAGGAAGGAAGCCGAAAGTTGCGACTGCCTGCAGGGCTTCCAGCTCACACATTCCCTCGGTGGTGGCACGGGCTCCGGTATGGGTACCCTGCTAATCAGTAAGATCCGTGAAGAGTACCCCGACCGCATCATGAACACCTTCAGCGTGGTGCCTTCCCCAAAAGTGTCCGACACAGTCGTAGAGCCCTACAACGCCACATTATCAGTCCATCAGCTTGTTGAAAACACAGATGAGACATATTGTATTGATAATGAGGCCCTCTATGATATCTGCTTCCGCACTCTCAAACTCACAACTCCCTCATATGGAGACCTGAACCACCTGGTCTCTGCAACCATGAGCGGCGTCACCACCTGCCTCAGGTTCCCCGGACAGCTGAACGCTGACCTGCGCAAGCTGGCCGTCAACATGGTGCCGTTCCCTCGTCTGCATTTCTTCATGCCGGGCTTCGCTCCCCTCACAAGCAGAGGCAGCCAGCAGTACAGATCTCTCACAGTCCCAGAGCTCACCCAGCAGATGTTCGACGCCAAGAACATGATGGCCGCCTGCGACCCGCGCCACGGTCGCTACCTGACCGTCGCCGCCATCTTCCGCGGTCGCATGTCCATGAAGGAGGTGGATGAGCAGATGCTGAATGTGCAGAACAAGAACAGCAGCTACTTCGTTGAATGGATCCCCAACAACGTGAAGACCGCCGTCTGCGACATTCCTCCCCGTGGCCTCAAGATGGCCGCCACCTTCATCGGCAACAGCACCGCCATCCAGGAGCTCTTCAAGCGCATCTCCGAGCAGTTCACTGCCATGTTCAGGCGCAAAGCTTTCCTCCACTGGTACACCGGAGAGGGTATGGATGAGATGGAGTTCACAGAAGCTGAGAGCAACATGAACGACCTGGTGTCAGAGTACCAGCAGTACCAGGAAGCCACGGCCGAGGAGGAGGGAGAGTTTGAGGAGGACGGCGAGGAGGAGCTGGCCTAAACGTACTTTGGTACAAATTACTGAGTTTTCCTGTCTGTTTTTTTCAATGTTCTGAATTCCTGGCTTACATTCAGCCCAATACTGTTGAAAATGAATCGCAGTAACCTGAATGACCTGGTGTCTGCGTACCATGAAGCCACAGCTGAGCAGGATGGCGAGGAATAGCTGGCTTAATCTTAATGTTCGTACAAATTGCTGAGTTTTCCTTTTCAATGTTCTGAATTCCTGGCCTACATTCAGTGTTTAATAATACTGTTGGAAATAAAAGTAAATGAGCACGACTTGTTTCTCTTGAAGTTTTTCTTTATTTTTAAAAGACTTATTTACAACATAATTGATACAGGCACATTGATTAGATCAGCTAGGGTGTTAAATGCAGAGTATGAATAAACCCATTTTATATCTTAATGCTTCCTGTGGAAGGAAGGACTGCCTGAGATGTAAATGCATAAAGATATCTAAAAAGATGTGCAGCTTAGATTTAAAACATCAAGTGAGTTTAAAAAATCAAATTAAATGTTCATGTCTTGGATGCACATTATTGGTAAAGGACTGAGTCGCCCAGACTTTAATGAGAAAACATCCAAACCTCTAATTCTGTATAAATGGGAGTGCTGCTGCAGAGGGGTCCCTGTGGCCACCAGGTGGCGGTGTTGGCTACATTTTCTTCCAGAACATGTAGGTGAGAATGGATATAGCCAGTGCTAGCAGGGTCCAACAGCAGACTTTCTTCACCTGACCCTCAAAGTCCTCCTTTTCTCCAAAGCGGGACACAAAACCACTCTGAGGAAGAAAATAAGTTTGGTCAGATGAGCTGAGGAGAATCCATGATGTGAGAAAACCCTCAGTGATGAATGATTTCATGTTCTGCAGCTACTGCTGAATGAAAAGTCAGGTGTCTGTAAAAACTGGCCCCAGCACTGCTGTCTCAGAATGAACTAAATGTTTTGGGTTTTCACCAGACTGAAGGTAAATATTAACTCACCCATCCGCCTTTATCTCGTATTTCAGGGCAGATGACCCTCTCTACGTAGGCTCCCACACACTCTTTCAGCTGGGGTAGGACCACCTCCATGCCCCTCTCATTGCAGTGCATAGCCATCTGTCCAGCCAGCACATAGACCGACAGCACGGCGCTCCAGGCCAGGTCCCGGCGCCGTCCCCTGGGGACAGGGGGGAAGAAGTGCTCATCCAGGATGCTAATTAGCATGGGGCATGCAGTGTTCGCCGTCACATCCTGGAAGACCCGAGGCCAGCGCCTGAAGAAGATGGGGAAGCGAGTCAGGAGTTCATCTCCAGCATGTCGCAGGGCTGCGGTGCAGGCCGTAGGGGCAGGGCCCATGGTCCCATCAGCCCCCCCCCGGGTCACATAGTCTATATAATCATAGGCCATCAGAAAAGCCTCTCTTACCAGTGGGTCAGGACTGCTTAGGCCCATTCTGGCCTCTGGCACCTCCGATTGACACATGATCGCCTCTGGCTGCCACTTCCTTACTCACCAAGCTGCTTTCTCAGTAGCCCAGAGACAAACAGCTTTCATTCTCAGTTTCATCAGTCACAGATCTGCCTGGAAACTGTCAATCTGAATAGAAAAGTTGGAATAAACAAGAAGAAAAAAGCAAAATTCCTGCAGAATCGTCTCAGGAAAAGAAGTTTGCATAACATACCTCCTCCTCAGTCATCAGGACACATTATAAGGGCCAGCAGCAGGTGAAGGAGTGTAATGGTCCAGACTGTACGTCTCTATGTGTAGCAGCACACTGGGTCACCCAGTCCCCTTGCCTGCTAATTATAGAGCCCTTGTTGGAAACTGACACTGATATCCACTCTCATATGCAGGATCATAGCCGTCCCAACATGCATCCTCATTCCAGCACATGCAGAACGGCTAAATTAAGCAGAGACAACCTGCGGACAGAGGGAAACAGGTTAGCTTCAAAACACCAGGACAGACGGACGGACACACACACACACGCACACAGTGCTGCTGATGGGCTCAAGAACAAAACATCAAGAATAATATCAAAACTTGAGATGAATACATTAAGGCAGAATTATTTTCTTCCACCTTGAGCCTGGCGAAGCTGGTGCTGCCCACCTCTGAAATCTGACTGGACACCCCTTGTGTGACCTCAGGTAACTGACTGGACGAGGACAGCAATGTCTTTCCAGATGCACATGGATGATCAGAATTAGTTTCCTATCTATGGAAAAATATTCCCTTGATCAGTTTGAGGATAATGTGGGAAAACTGTCAGTGAGTTTTCAGTGAGTGCAGGGACGAAGCATCAACTCAGCTAATTAAGGTTTCCACTTTGGAACCGAAAATAAACTAATCAAAAGCTCAGAGAAAACTTCAGCATCAAGTTTCACTTAAAAAGCAAAGCTGCTTGTTGAGTTTGAAGCATCCACAGCATTAAAATGTGGAGAAATATGTCCTGTACCCAGTTAAATTTTTAGAAAAAAAGAAAGACAGAAATGTCTGACTTTTCTCGAAAACGGAAGGACACATTTCAGGCTGAGACAGACTTTTCTGGACCTTTTTGAACTTGATACATATATATTTCCACTTGATGATTCAGGTCATGAAAGAAAGATGTTTTACTTCCCTCTACTGTTAACGGTGGACATGTTAGACAGAGGAACACAATCATTCCCTTTCTGGGAAGTTGTGAGAATATTCAACTTTCCCCGTGATGTTTATTTGAATTACTTTGCATGTTACAGGTGAACGTGAACAAAATCTGATAATCTTTGAACATGCATTTGTTGCAGACTGAACAACTTCATTGTGTGTGAAGCAGATAAAATTAGCTCCAGCTCTGAGGCTCTGCTTACACGTCGTACTCGTGCAAATAACATCCAGCTCTGAACACTCAGACGTTCCGAAAGTTAACCCCGTTGGCAGAGAAAGACCGTCATGCTAAAGCTAAAAAACTAGCCAATATTGCTAGCTAAACTAGCCGGACGTGATATCGGGTATAGCTCCTACCCAAGATGACCAGCATCCAGTTTTAACCTTTGACCCTACCCCATGCCTAAAGAAATTCCTCCTGATTCTCTGAATTCGTTGATTTTATTATAAACTATAGCTGGCAGGATCTCTGAACATTTTCCTGAAATTGTTTTTTAACCCAGTTTGTCTCTTAACTAGGAATTCAGTCCACCTTTACGTCTGAGCGACTCTAAATCCTCCTTTTATACCCAGTCATGCTACTGACCTGCTGACAGTTTACCTCATTAATTGTCAAGAGCTCCTCTTGTTGTTTTTGATTTGTGGCTGTTACATTTCAGCATTTTGTTGCTTCAGTTCTACCTTTATTATGTGTTTTATTTATTCTGCTGATTTCCTTTCAGTTACAGTTCTCAAGAAAGTTTCTTTTGTCTCATTTTTTTCTTTTTTTTAATCTCAGATAGGTGGGTCATTTTGAGCCAAATAAAGGATTTTATTTAGGAGTGGTATTTAGTAAATAAATGTAATTTAAATGATATGTTCTCCGTGAATGACTTAAGTATTTAAAACTCTGTGCCATAAACAAACCGCTCAGTGGCGTTGGCATGGAGGCAGTTTGTCTCAGCACAAGGTGAGTTTCTGAGTTCTTCTGTGATGGATTCATCCAGTAAAAACATGCAGCCAGATTTGCTTTTCACCACAGGGGAGCACTAACGCATTTCCAGAGACACGCAACCTCTCATTACTCACAGCGTGTGTTCATACATGTATGTGTGCAGGTCGTAGCTGAGATTCTGGAAGCTTTCCTAACCTCTTCTGATAAACCTCATAAGTCCTTGTTACCATGAGCTCCCAAACAGAGAGCTTTTGAGCGTTGAATCATAAAATGCCAATTAACCCTTCTTGCACCTCCATCAGCACACTTACTTCATCATAATTTAAGAATGCTGTCTATGTTAAGGCAAGCATGAGGAGCCATTTTAATTAGGTTTATTTTAAAGATGTGAATGAGATCTCCTTATATACTCGAGGCTAAATCTGCTCCACCCTTTAATTGCTGTTTCTCCTGATATGAAAAGGCTGCATGTGCCACATGGGGATCAATCGAATTCTCCCTGAATGGCATTTATGTTTGTTGTTAATATACTGATTTATAGAAGGAGCAGGCGTGATCAAGTACTACCGTTAGCATACTGCTCTATGTTCTCGGACCATCTGGTGCAGCATATATTGTATATGAGCATGGGAGAGAAGATAAGGCTAATCATCCAGAAATAACCTCAACCAACCTCCTGCACACACACATACACACGCTCACACACTACTTCAGATGTCTTATCAGTGAGTGTGTCAAAGGGCTTCATAGTTGTTCCTCATTGCTGAGCCAGGAACAGAGGAAGTGACATGGTTGATAGAGGCTCCTATCAGGCCTCTCATATGCTCATGTGGCAATATCTACAAGCAAGGGACATTTCCTGTCTCCTCTAGACAAGGCTTTGGCCTGTCTGCAAGGCTGCATTGGAAAGAAAGTTGTACGATTTGGCACAACTCTGCATTTTACTCAATCCCGTTAGATAACCTGTTACTCATCAGCATTGCAGTATAGCACACTGTCTACATTCATTCTGTAAGTGTAGCCTGTTAGCACAGTAGTTACTTATGAGAGGTAAACCCAGGTGAGGTTTATGACAATCATAAAATGTTGCTCTATGGAGGTGATAATGCTGTCTGAATAAACTATTTGTTGGAAAACTTTGCTGAAAGTTTGACTATCACTGGCAAAAGGTTGGAGGGTCTTCAAGGTCAGATAAACGGTATACACAAAGTTTAAAAATTGAAAACAGTTTATATTTGGAGATGCAAAGTGTTTCACTTTGCATCTCCACTGTTTACTGTTTATATGTATTAATTGTTAGTTATTTATATGTACCTATTAATATATAGGGATAATAATATATTTGTAAATAATAACAAATAAAAATAATATAACGAGTAATTATTAATATATTAATCTGAATATAAATGTAATATTACAGAGGGTATTATAATGTAATAGAATTACTCTTCCTCTCACCTGATAATTGCTGGGCTAAGTTCCTGCTCCGCAGTCACCTTGAATTGGATAATCAATGACAAATTAATACGGCATGAAATAATAATTATTTTTATAAAATATGAATGAAACTAACATTTAAAACAGGAAAAAAATGTGATATAAAATTAATACATTAGTAAGTCAGTGCATCTCTAGAATGTAATAAGTATAAAATAATTTAAATAAAATATGAAAACATAAATGCAGTTTTAAATAAAAATATGAAAGCATGTCGAAATAATATATAAAATAAAAGACACAGTATTAAAATGTAATATATGTAGTATGATGTATTTTATAATAAGCGTCTGCTAAATGACAGAAGTAGTAGTAATGATATACAACAGAAGGGGTGTCCTCTTCAGTTTACTTCTATAGTAACATGCAACTTTGACATGTTGGACATATTTTATATTATATACATATTATATTATATACACTAAAGAATACATTAGAAAATGGTAAAAAAAAAATTAAATTAAATAAAAAAGCAGCAAATGACCCAATAACCAAAATAACCACAGCAGTTGTGTACAGTGGTTTTCAAATGATAACTGAAAATTTACCCAAAGTAACTGAATTTGACAATGTTTTTCAATAATAAATTCAAAGCATTGTTGAATTTATAACCACCCTGGGGTCAAACAATAGGCCTGTGTGGTTATAATGTATATTGTCAACATTATTGTTTATTATCTGCTTCACATTATCAAGGTTTTTCTTTTAGTACTTAAGCTCCAGGGAACCTTGCGAAACACACAAAAAGTATCTGCTATAATTCAGTCTAAAACGTCACACCTCCCCCTCTCTGCTTTTAGAGGAAGACAATGCAAATGGCAGATCTGCAGACGAGTATTTAACTGAAGGCGACAGTGATCAGTGAGATGAGGCATGCATTTTCCACAGAGAAAATGGAACAATGATCTCTGTGTGTGTGTGTGTGTGTGTGTGTGTGCTTGTGTGTGTGTATATAAGTTTACTTGTTATCTTCAAACAGCACAAGTGTATCTCTTGCTCTCAGGAAGTGGATTATCAACATCTACACAGAAGTTGAAATGCACTTTGAAGTTTCTACCCAATGCAAAGAAAAAAAGAGAAAAGGGTTCCAAAAGAAGCTGCAAGGTGACAGAGAAAGGTTGAACAAAGCAGAGAGATGAAAACCGACCTCCTCCTGATCCTCCGCACCAACCCACAGTCAAACAATTGCGATCTCCACGCCTCTCTGTTCAGGACTCCCATCAGTCTCACAGTGGGAGGTGTGGTCAGAAAGAAGAGGAAATTGTTCTGAATTTGTGGGTAATTGAAAACACCTCTATCCCCCTGTGTCTCCATCTCTACCTGCTTTAAAAACCTCCACACCCCTTCTTCCTCACTGGCGCCCACCTTCTACACCAATACTCTCTTAATGGCACCCCATCCCCATCCTGTCCTCCATCTCCCACTGGACTGAATTGATGCAAACGATTGTGTGTCCATTTGCCGTCTGAAGGAGAGGTGACCTACTTGTGTGGTTTGCCCGCTGTCTCCTGCCCTTCCTTCCCCAATTGCAGGTATTGATGCCCCACCATTGTTTCCCCCCTGCCCAGGGGGTGGAGTGTTTTGTGGGAAATTGGGGGACCCCTCAGGTGTTTGATGGTTTTTATCGATTCACACCTGACTCTCCATCTCCCATTTACCCTCTGCTATGCCGCTCAAGCTTTTTAGATAGCAGCAGAACTGCAGAGGTAGCTATTGTTAAGCGTATTATGCTGTTTTACCGGTGCATAAGAACACTTTTTTTGGTTGTTAATTAGTGTTGTGGTGCTTCTGCATCTCATGTTAAGCTATTTTATTTACAACTGAGACATCTATAACCGGGTAACATGGATCTTGCTCAGTAACACTCAATGATCTTCAAGCTCTAACAACAACATAACCCCAAAGTCGTGACTTCTGTATTATCTAATGATAATTGAAGTTATAGCAGCATCCATTTTAATCCTGTCTGTAAAGTCATCTGGAAAATTAAAAGGACTTTTTTTCTCATATCAAAAGTCTTGAGTTCTTTATAGAAGCACAACGATGGAGCTAAAAATAACGAGGTGATTCAGTTTCTCTTTCAAGCTTAAACTAAAAGTGTAAGAAGAAGCCATTAATTTGCCTTTCACCCATGATAGCACAAAGTAACTCAATAGAGAAATCAAAACCAAAAAATCAACTAACATCTTGGCCTCATATTGACAGAGTGATACAAAACCATCAGTGCATAAGGAATGGTTTCTACAACATAGCATCTGCATTTTTTCATTCCAGGAACGAAAATAAAAATAGAATAGAACAGGGGTCCATGAGGTTTTGATTGTATAAAGCCTGAGTAAAATTAATACCACATGTCACCTTTGTTTGCCATGAGCGACCGCTGCCATATGGGCATACCTGTCAAGTTTTGGATTGAAAAATAAGGGAAATTTTCCCGCACACGCTTTCCACGTTATATATATATATATATATATAATATATATATATATATTTATATATACGTGTGTGTGTGTACCTGTTGATGTCTGTTGATGAAACATTTAATTGCATTGTAAAAACTTTAAAAAATTATTTGTATGGTATTTTTAATAAGATTTTTAGAACAATTATATGTTCTTATAATACAACAACAAAGCTGTTAACCTTCCCACATAGATTCTGAACAAAACAAATCCTGGTTTTCTTTATTCTTTTTATATTGTAGTCCTTGTGTGAGGTCAACTGTTTGAGTTGTAATTTCCGAGCTGCAATGAATGCATCACAGGTCCGTGTTTCTACTCCTCGACCGGTGGCCGGTACTCCAAAATCTGTGACCCATCAGAAACTGTGACTGCAGGGTGCGATAGTGGGATCTTTTTCTGTATGATCTTCTTTGTAGACGGGATAGAAGAAGTGCATTTAGTAAAATTAAGGAGGAAAATTAAGTTCCTCCATGGCTTCCATGGCTGTCAAGTTGGTGAATACCGCTGTTTTCGCCCAATTTCATTATCTACATGTATGTTGTATTTGAGGAGTAATACTCAGCAGAGAGAG
>JAVQJG010155216.1:0-12817 GCA_036024015.1 Craterocephalus amniculus
ATGAATCACACTCAGTCACATGAATCCGACTCAATCACATGAATCAGACTCAATCACATGAATCCGACTCAATCACATGAATCAGACTCAATCACATGAATCCGACTCAATCACATGAATCAGACTCAATCACATGAATCCGACTCAATCACATGAAGTGGAGGCACATTTGTGGGCACCCTAATTTCAGTTCATATTTTACATATTTAAAAACAAAAAGACCCAAACAAAGCAAAACTTTAGGCACCTTGCAGCCCAAACTTGCCAACATCCCCAAAGGCAAGCATCTCAGCTCTCTCAGACTTTCTCTTCTTATCTGAGGGAATTGTGTTCATTTTTACATCAAAAGGCTTCTCATAAGATTCTTCAACTGATTTGTATTCGCTGCTTGTTTGAGGTCTTTCTACAAGTCCTCAGTGATGTTGATGGTCGGGGATTGTAGGGTCCAAAGCAGACGTTTCAACAGGCATCTCTGGAAATAACCTAATCTAGACTTTACAATGGGTTTAGCAAAATTACACAGTTCAGTCTTATGTTAATGAATCTCTTAAAATCCTGCTCTTTACTCTGTCATCTTTTCTTTTACCTTCTTTGTTCTTTATCATTGTTAATCATTATAATGTGTAAAATGTGTTTGTTTACCTCAGTGAAGGAGGTCTGGGTTTGGCTGCATAGCTGAGCATCCCTCAGAGTGTAGCAGCAGTGAGTTTCCGTCTGTTGTGGATCATTTTCTGTCATCAAAGTTCAGGGAAAAATGTTTTGTAAAGAAAACAAATCTGGGGAAAAAAGATGAATGTCCACATATGGGAAGTAACCATGTCCATGATATAAATCAGGAGTGAGTGTGTTTGTGTGTTTGTACACATCGGGGGGGGGGACCTTGTCTTGTGGCTGGTGTCAGGGAAGAGAGGGAGAAAGGAGTTATCTGATGGCAAAAAGGACATCACTCTCCGCCGGTGTCCTGGAGGAGGAGCAGACTGCGGCCGTGTCCTAAGTCCTTTTCCCATTAGGCCTTGTATCGTTTCAGAGATTAATCGAAGCTTATATGTGAACACTGCCACATTTATCAGCTTCCTTCCTCGATAAGATGGGCTTGGGGCCAACTTTCTCCATCCCTGCTTTGAGAAGACTTTAAAAGGTCAGAGCTGGAGATACTATGTAGGTAAATGGCATTGTTAGATAAAATCTAAACATCAAATTCATTTACAGAGAAAAAAATGCACACAGAAACACTCGCTTATAAGTAAATATAAAAAAATGAGGAAGAGATCTACAGGATGGAGATGCTATTTGGAAGCTAGTCTTCATCCCAGTCTTCTTCTTTATGCGGGCTGACTGTGGGAGCGGTAATGGTCCAGAGGTGGCTGGTGGTGGTACTTCTGCCTCACCTGGAGGATGGATTTATTTTTCCCTGGTACCATCTGGTCCACTTTAAGCCAACCCTGGTGCACTTCCATGTACAGTATGGTTAGTTGAAATGGTGTGAACGCCCATTCTCAGTCTGATGAGGACCAAAGAAGTGAACTCCGGTCCACATGAAAACCAGGTTTTGCTGGTCGGTTATCTTCCAGTGTGAAATGCACAGGGGGCATTCAGAGAAGTGACACAGATGATTATAGCTACGTCTCCTGCTGCTCTTACTGGGAACACTCTGGTGAAAACCAGCCCAAAGGAAGGTGAGACATTTCCCCGTGACACCCCCAATGTTCAGCCAGCACCTCAAGCTGGTTTCTGATGTCGCTGGTACTTCCACCATTAATTCCCCCGTTAAGGTTGCCTTTGCCATAACAGTCTGCACATACCAGGAACCAGGTAATGTGACAGGGAAGGAAGGACAGAATTTCCATTAACTTTGGAAATTGGTACAAGCAATGCAGCAGCACAATCCAATCACCTCTCTTACCTTCACAGCCAGACACAGGCCGGTGACTCAGAGCTTCTTTGTTTTATGGATCAACCATTGCTCACCTCTAAAAAGACATTACTGTAGTGTGAGGGAGAGACCTAAATTAGACAAAAATAGAGCCTCGGAGCGATACTAGATTAAGAGTCTGCTAAAGGAGCCAAATCTTTAAAAAAGGCCTGGCCCTCCACCACTGTGATGAATGAAGCAAATCACAGTTTAATGACGTGTCATCCTTCCATTGGCTGCATGTGGTGATTTTCATCTCTCACAAGAACAAAGTGCAAAAGAATGAGGACAGGAATTCATATGAAGATGTGTAGGAGGAAAAACAAAAAGGTGGATGATAAACAGTGAATAACCAGGCTGGTTAGTGACTGCTTAGGTAGTTATTTTCTTACATGCTGGAAAAGAGAAGGTTGTTATAGAGCATTATTCAAGTTATTCAAAGTTTTTTTCAGGCCCTGGCCACAATTTCACAGGGTGCTTCTCCAACCAGCATTTATCAGCTTAAAATCATCAGTTTTTACAACCCATAATCTAGAAAATTTGGGACATTCTTCACATTTTAACAAAATAAAAACAGTTCAGATCACATGAGCCAGTATTTTATTCACCACAGACCATGAGTAAAATAACTGATGCCTAAACAGAAATCTTTTTTATGCACAAAACAAATTCAGTTGCACTGAAAATCTGGATTATTTCCCCCAGAAGAAAACAATGGCTTGTGGAAAATTCTGACTGATCTGGTTCTTATATGTGCAAGGTGCAGAGATGTAACGTAACAAAGTAGAATTACTTCACTACTGTACATAAGTAGTAAAATGTAGTATCTGTACTTTATTGGAGTATTATTTTTTCATCTGTCCAAGGGAAAAGTCCTGATCACAATAACAAAATAAAATGATTCTAGGATTAACTGTGTTCCTCTATAAGCTAGAAATAGCTTAAACATTTGAAAGGAATTGGTTGTCCAATAAAAAGGAAGCATGCTAAGGTAAATTAGGTGATTCAAAGATTGAAAACACGGAAGTCTTTAAACAAAGAGGTGAGAGTTATTTCGCCACCTTTCAAACTTTAACATTTATTTGTCACTTCATCAGTAGTTTTGAAAGTAAAACACTTTTCAAGGTCTTTAAAACAACAACTCATGTAAAATTAGGATTAATTCAGAATCTGCTTAAATAAGAATCACAGTTCCCATGTGAACTGATTTTTTTTCTGCACTGCTTATAAACAGTGTGGTGGTGTGTGTTCTCATATGTTCCTGTCTCTGCACGGCTGCTGCAGCCACAGAAACGTTGAATGTCTGTCAAGCTAAAAATTTTAAAGCATGAACAAAATATTTAAAGTTGACTGTTGTGTGAAACAGCTACATAAAACATCTGGGCTATTTCTACTGTTAATTATAGTACTTGAGTAGAAAATCTCAACATACACTACTTGCAATACTTTAGTACTTCTACTTAATTTTAATGTTTCAAGAACAACTTCTATTCAAGTAACTTATTTTATTGATTACTTGTACTTTGACTATTGTTCTCTAGTACTTTATACAAGTCTGGTGAAGTTTTTAATCAGCATTGGTTGGTGATCAGAAAAGTTAAGTTGGAGCCCTGGTTGTATTGCTCTGGATTTTCCTCAGTAATCAACAAGCTGAGCGACAGGAACAAGGATGTACTGGCATGAACCTGGGGCCAAATGCACAGCAGATCTGATATCACCATGAAGAGGACTCCTAAATAGCTCTAAAGCCCGTTGACATGGATTATTCCAAATTAAATCATTTTGAATAAAAGTACTGTCCTTCAGGTTTTCATGGAAATAATAATTCTGATTTAAAGTTTCATGGAAAACACAGTTGTCTTAATTCTACTTTAGGTCTGGGGTTGGAGGAGGGGTCGGACTGGACTGGGCTGAGAAAAGAGATACAGTACGTCTACCAAAAAATCGCCAAAACAACAAATCCTACTTCTTTTCTTTTTTTTACTATAACATGGAAAAAGAACATAATTAGAACCATTTTCACTTGATTTTTATTGCAGTGTTGAAGCGGCAGTTGGACACGAGCATACTACCTCACTTACATGTGAATAGACTCGTGGGCAGCACGTAATACGGTGACAGGATGAGGGAACAAGTGTGCACAATGTGCCAAGAATTATCTTAAAGAGGACTGAACGTAGGATAACTATTTCATTCAGAACTAAAATGGGAATGAACCAGTCACTTACTTGGGAATGATCATTTTCATTTGGAAAAAGGTGTTTACATCTACATTTTTCATCTTTTTAAAGTGGATCTAACTTTTATTCTGAATGAAAGCAGAATTGCATATCTTGTTGGGGCGTGCTGGGAAAATAGGTTTGGTTGTGCAGGGTAGTTAAGAATATGTTTGCGGCATCGGGGTGGGGGGGGGGGGGGGTCACTCCTGCAGGAAGTGTGCTGCTGGTTCCAAATAAAGATGTGAAATAAAATGTAAGCTTCAAGTGACACAATTTTTTTTTTTAATATTGAATTTTGATTTTCAATTTAACAACCATCGTAGAACGTAGAAACTGTGGGATGATGTGGGTCTTCAAAGGTCTGTTATTTTCAGATGAGTGATTATTGCTGAGATTCAGCTGCACCAGATTCAGCTGCATTTTCCCTGGAAACAAATAAAATAATGTGTTCCCAACTGTGATCTCTGTAATTGTGGGTTAATTCTGTTAATCGGTGAGCTTAGTTCATCTCAGACCTGCTCTGCCATTGTCATCTTGCGATTGAGGAGCTACTCCTAAATCAGTTGGTCAGGAGCAACTTTTCGCCCTAAAATTCTTTATGAACAGGGCTCCTGCTGTAGCTAAAAAATGATCTTTTCTACAATGATCATCCCTTAAACACATGACAGTGTTAAGAAATGCTGCAGCACAGCGTGTAGAGTGCTGTTGCTCTGATGTTGCAGGTTATAATGGAAAATAATCAAAGCATCTGTTAGACTAGTGCCATCCTGCACCAGTGTGTTCTGGTCTTCAGAGAACAGTCAAACAGCTGTGACGGGACTGTGCAGGCATGTGTTTCACAAACCATCCAGGAAATGAGATTTCATCCAAAATAACTGGACTGTAGCAACAGGAGGTGAATGTGACCTCATCTAAATGTCAAACACTGTCAGAACACTGTCAAAATGTCCAGTACATGTTTTTATGTGCAACAAGAAATATCCGGAAATCAGTTTTGGTTGCAGATTCTGCAGAGCATTTAACATCGGAGGAACCAATCCTGACTAGCGGAGAGGTCAGACCTGCACGGATGATTTGTACTGTATGTACTTAAAGAATGAAATGAAAAGCTAGCAAGCTACATGACAAATTGTTTGCTTTTCATTTTGCCATGTGGTCGTCAGACCTGAGATGGGCCATTTCAGGTGCTGATAGCAGAATATCAGATGGGTTTGGCCTTTGTGTATGATGTTATATAATATTAGATAAATTGTTTAGGCTGATTGGGAGATTACAGTATTCATTCAAAAATCCCTGACAGGTGGTGGATTTCAGCTTTTATGCTGCTTTCAAAGTGGACCTAAAACAGCTGCTTTGAATAATTATTTCATTACAAAATCTGAATGTTCCTGCCCTTTATCAGTGAGACTTTGTAAGTTTCAGCAGCATGTCACATGTCAGCCTGTACTCTAAAGCAATGGTTCCCAAATTGGGGGTCAGGTCCCCCATGGGGGTTGGGAGATCATTTCAGGGGGTCGCCAGATAATTGTGAAAAATATATAACGTACATTTATCAAAAACTTTTAGACTTTTTAGACTTATTTTTTCACTGCTGTCAAGATGAAACTGTTAATCTTTTTTTAACACATTAATGCATGAATCCACATTAGTTGCCCTTTTTTATGAAGAATAACAGTTTTAAAGCCTTATATTACTGCAGGATGACCATTCTGATATCATACAATTAATTATTGTCTTCGCAGGAGGGCGGTCACCAACACCAATGTATGTTATCTTGGGAGTCTTGGCTCAAAAAGTTTGGGAACCTTTGCTGTAGAGCACTGGTTATTGTAGTAATCCCATGTGTCTCAGCTTCCTGAACAGACTAGGGTTATACATGCAGCCCTTGTGCTTGGATATAGGCTACTTCTTTTACTTAAGGTATATCATTTCAGACAGCAGACAGAAAAAACAATTCTCGTCAAAATGGAGGATAAAGACATGAAAAACCAGAGATACTTGTATATAAAATGTACACACTTGCTGATCCGGAGCCCAAACGCTCGTCTCCTAAAACTTGACCAAGAACATAAATAAATGTATCTTGACTTGATTTTTTTTTTTTTAAACACCCAGACATTCCCAACAATGTGATTATTCACAAAGTAATGTGACATTGGTTGTGTCTGATTAGTTTGGTGCGGTCTGCATCAATAAACTGCTTGAAGTTGGATAAAGTTTATATCATGACAGTATGGTGGGACATTATCACTGAGGCTGCATGAGGTTCACTTTAGTTTAAAGAAAACAAATTCCATCTATTTATTCTGTCAATAACGTTGAATATGAGTCCCAGCAGGATAAAATGAGAGGATGATGCAGTGAGGTCCAGCTCGTTCCCTTGACTTGCACCCGTCGTAGTTTGGGTATTGTGCTAGCCATGTGACACAGGTTGGCCTCCATGTGTTTTGCTGCTAACCCATTGATCTGCCAAGACCAACAGTAATTAGCACTAATCCCAGTCAGGGAGCACAGTGATTTGTGTCATGTCTCTCCTGGGCCCCTCTGCCATTATCTGTTGGTTCATTAAAGAGGAAGACCGTCTCTGCCCTGTGGCTTGTTGAATGTTGATTGAAGTGACAGAACATAGGGACCAGAGCTGAATTTGACACATCCGATGAGCTCAACTAACTAGAAGTCTATATCTTTCCTTCTGGGGTGGAAAAATTCAGTCTAAAAAGGATCATACTGGTGACTGCAGCCGGGTGCCATGTAATGGGTGGATATGATGATACACTTCAACGTGCAATTATGGACTTTTTACAGTATTAATGAATAAAAATGCAGGTTAAGTGTAAATAAAAGATTTTCTCAGAGTTCAGACTGTGGTCTAACAGTCTGGCAATTTTGCTGCAGAAGTGAAAAATAATTGCCAAGTTGAACATTCCAGAAAAGCTGTGAGAGCAGAGTTGGACTGAGCTCGGCTCAGACTGATTAATTGGCAAAAAGTGTTTCCCCTGTTGATCTAATGGAGGTAAGGATTTTACCTAAAGTCTGAGTAAAGCAGAGGAAAATTTACGTTCTGCGTTGGTCACAGCACAAACAAATGTTTTATTAATAATTCAGCCAAATTTAAATCAATCATTATGTGATGTCGTGTCAACTTAAGACCTCAAATAAAAAGATCCCAGATCAGCTCAGCAAATCAAGCAGTGGAGTTCATTTTAACCAAAACAATCTGTTTAGACATTGAATCACAAACTCATGCTGAAGATGTTAGTGACCCAGTGTGGCATCCTCAGCAGTGTGTTTTAAGTTTCATTAAATGTATGAGGTTAAAAGTTTGTAAAAAAACAAAACAAAACAGGGAAATTATGTTGGTACTGAAAATGATCCTGTGCTTTTCCTCATTGTGGCTGTGCACTAAGCATCTGCTGAACATATTTACTACTGAAACGTTGGCTGCATAAGTAGGTACCGGACAAAAAACTCCACAGTGTGACACTCTTCACACTTAATCCATGGTGTTTGTTTCACTCCAGAATAAAGACATGGAGTCCATTGCACTTAAGGGTCATAAATCCAGAGGTTTCCTCAGGTCCGCTGGAACACAGCGCAGTACAGGAGGTCATTCTTACCAAGAGATTATCATCCTGGCAATTCAGTATAATTAATTATTTCAATTAAAGACAAACGCACAAGCATGCATGCAAAAACAGAACCTATTAGAACTTTACAATTTTCCCTCTGGAGAAAAGTGTTTTCATATGACATAGTGAGATAGTGCAGGACCCCTCATGCCACTGGACATTAATCTGATTAGCTGGACAATGTTAGAGTCGGCTTCAACAAAGTCTGCTTCCAAGTCTGCAGTGATGCCATGTTTCAGCTTTACTTCTCACAAAATGATTTTCGGATTATTCCTCTGCAGTCTAAATCCACGGCTCAACGACCCTAATCCAAAAGATAATGGAGGAAGCTTTTTAATTAATACCAGAAGAGTGATAACACATGCAGACCAAACTTAGCGAATATTCATCCCACTTTGTGAAAGTAAATTCAGCCACAGGATTTTTTCATCAGCCTGGAAATTATTTCCCAACAAGGCAGATTAGATCAGCTGAGGTGTTTACATGCTGCATTTTTATTCTGATTGGACGTTTGATCGGATCAAAAGTGTTTATGAAAGCACTGCTACTGTTTTTTATATTTACAATAAATCTACTGATTCTGTCTCCCAGTGATGTTGGAAGTTTCTGTTGGAAGGCCTTGTGTGATTTACTCACAGTTGAAAAAATGACATCTTTCATTGATTTGATATGTAACAGTGGCGCCCACACAGTTGGTCCGAATGCACCTTAATTGACCTATACCTGATATAATTTTCATCTTTCTAGGAGAAATGGTTTCTACATGGTTTATTATGTGATAAAAGAGGGAAGTTGGACTTACCCCTTTTAAGTCGATAAAAATTAATGACTCATTGATTGCACATATGTTCGAGTGCTACGGTGGCCGCGGCAGACTGGGGGTAGCATGGAAGCCTATTGGCTACTATAGGCGGAGAATGTCTGCCGAGGCCGACGGTAGCATCTCGCATGCAGATCCAGGAAGTACAATATGCTACTGTTTGGGCTCTAAAAATATACTAAATGATGTTGTTTCAAGTAAATTATGAACGCTACCCAATCAGGACACTTGGATTACATTAGATGAGCAATTTTGAGGAATATTGACAAATTTATGTGGACTTTTTGAACGGGCGCTGCTCAACATCACTGTAATGGAATCAATGCAGAAGGAAAACCTCCCCACATTTCCGGCTGCATGATCAATATCAGGCAAGTGTTCCAGAGTGTTAATCAGCATGAGGGTGAGTAGAAAATGAAGGCACATCATTCTGAGGGTGAAGTATTCCTTTAACATGAGGAGATGGAACTGACCCACTCGATAAATAATTGGGATTGTTGTTCCTGGATGTTCACAGCTGTTTTAGATAAATGGGGGAGAAAAAAAAATGAAGAAAATTTGTACATTTTTCGTGTCATTATACCATCTCAGTGTAAAAGCCTGAACTGCAGCTGCTTTACTTCAGTTAACTAAAAATACAAAAAACCCAAATACTCAAACTTTTCTAAGAATATGTGGGAGGGTCTGAAAAGGAAAACTGAATTTCATGACATTGTGCAAATGTAGAACAGTTTAAATAGAATAAAACCAGCTCTTGTTTTATTGCATGCTAGCAGAACTGGTAATCTTAAGTCATTCTCGGTTTGTCTCTTCTGGTCTTGGATCAATGGATTTTGGCTAATGACTCCATTCTTGTAGACAGATCTTGTCAAGCTTAACCACCTTAAGGTCTTTTGGGTCTCTTTAAAGACATTCTGTGGACTTAAAGTTTGGATTTCGCCTGGGCCTCGCCAAATAATTCAGAGGCCTGAGGCCACTGCAGCCAAGCTTTGCTTCAATATAGAACAAAAAGTTGAAATACTTAGCAGTTTAATGTGCCAAAATCTACAATAGATTTTCTCTGTATTTGACTGCAGTAAATCTCTTCAGTTGTCTCTGTTCTTACTGCTCAGAAGCTCCTCAGTGAAAGGAGCCTCTGTAGTGTGATGCAGTGACAATCATACCCACAATAAAGGAGCTTCAAGGAAGAAAAAATGGATGAAGCCTACTTCTAGACGGCATAGCATACATCCAAGCTGAGTTCCACCGTCTTCGATCAGCAGTGGTGTCTGTATGGTTGCAGATTGCAGGTTGTTATAGATGTAGCTTTAAATAATCTTTCAGTTCTGGTCAAGCTTCCCATTGTCCTTAGTTTATTTTAAATGGATATAGGCCAAGTGAAGATGTAATGATAGAGCCTTCAAAGGATGGTACAGCAAAATGTGTTCTCAGATAGTGATATCTGGATGTTCTTGAGCTTGTGCAGTGGATGCCAGTAGAGAATCATGTCTGCTTTTAATGAAGCCAGAAGAGCTGGAAAGAAAAGGAAGCGTTTGTTATCCTGTTGCTGTTTCAGATTTTGGCCATTTCACTGTCGTTACTTTATTATTGTTAATCTTAATCACGTCTTCCAGCCTTTGTGTGTCTACATGACAAGAAGATAGACATAATTTTATTTACATAACACCCATAAATGTCCAAGTCAACTGTAACTCTCACATCCACCAGCTAGATGTAGTATTTAATTTTCAAAATTCATTACAGCTGTGTCTTTTTATGATATTTATTATAAAAATGAGTTTAATGAAGAAATCTGACTGACTGGGAGGATTCATGTGCTCCTCTACTTGCTCTGTATGCAGACCACTGCTGCAACAGGAGGAAATCTGCTTTACAAACTGTGAACAATGCGTTAGGCTATGTGATAATGAAGATTTAAAGTGTCCGTTATCCAACTTTCTTCTTTAGCAAAGATGATGTGCGACTTGACATGCTCATGGGACCACACGGCAGGAGGAATCCATGGCCCATTACACAAAAGCAACTTTGGGGCATTTATCTGCTAAACTGGTCCATCCTTTCAACTTAGACAGATTGACATTTACCAATCTAAGAGGAATGAGAAGAACAACTTTGGGGTCTATGAACATGTTGAATCTGATGGAAGGCTTTCCATAAAGCACTACTTAAGAACAGTTCAAGATGAATTGTAAGAAGATATTGGTGAATGGGGCCCATTATCCTGAAAGTATCTCCCAAGTTGCACATTATAATTTTCTCAGATAGTTGAACTTACGTGTATCTTCATTTCTGAGCCGCCTCCTCTGGAAGGTGTTATATTTATACCCAACCATATTCCTGATCAGAAGCCAGTTAACCTGATTAGCATCTGCTTCTTCCTCCAGCTGCCTCAGGTGGCATAGCGGGTCCTCCCATGATCGGAAAGGTTGGCGGTTCATATCCTGCTCCCAAGTCAATCTGTCTGTGTGTCCTTAGCTAAGACCTTTCACCGTCCTTGCCTCCAGTGTTGCTGCTGTATGAATGTGCGGTGCTGGTCGGGGAGCCTGTTGGCCCAGATTGGCTGTCATGTTTCTATGAGTCTGCCCAGCTGTGGCTACACATGTAGTTTACTACCACCATGAATAAAGAGAATAATGGATTCAGTGGAAAGTCCTGCATGACTCTAGTCCAGTTATTATTGTCTCTGATGGTTCACAAGGGAAAACATAGCAATAAAACCTCCATCACATACAGCAAACCAATAAAATGGCTAAATAAATTCTACTAAAATAATATAAAAAACAACTCAAATTAGATTAGAAAACAGTATTAAAACTCTGGTCCTTGAATAAAAGAGGGCCAAAATAAAAACAGATGTAGCTTTTTAATCCGTCACTATTTACCCGTGTGCTTCTGGATCTCTGAACCGAGGGAAGCAGTTCAAATTGTTTATGTAGAGGATGGTTCCGGTTTCCCACTATGCCTCGGGCTTTCCTCTGTGGGAGGCCAATTTATTTCTATTAAATTATTTTCATGCTGTATTGTGAATGAATATTGGGCCTTATCACATTTGCTAAATTTTGTATATATTTTTTTAGATCTTAGTATTTTAAAATTTTTTATTTGCATTACATGAAAGAAAATACATTATGTGGCAAACATCTTTTTTACATGTGAAAGTAAATCATTAATAATAATTTCTTAGTTCAACTTCCTTAGTTTTGAGGAGGATTAATGGACAGCTTGGAACTGGGGTCATTGTCATTTTAAACATGAGTAAAACATTCCCACAGCAGGACGCACCGGCATGGAAAAACAGTTTACAGGAACAAAATCTGGGGTCAGACGAGAATGATATGTTTAGCTGATTTATTTACTGTATTTGAATGGACAGTGTATATTGATAAACTGAAAAGCTGTAAATATACCACAATGCTAATTTTCATCCGTAGTCCCATGACAGGATGAAACAGTGAGGTCCTGCCAGCTGAATCAGAAGACTGTGCATCATGAAAAGCAAGAAGAAGCCTGATGGAAGCTGGCGCTGTGTTTTCATTCCTTCTCTCTGAGCTGGAGTCAGCCAGCGATCTTTGTGAAACTGCAGATTTGCCTCTGCTGGTGGCTAAGCTAGTGTGATCTGCTGCACAATGATGTCAGGCCATTGATGATCTACTTATAATCTGTCTGTGTTGTGATGAGCAGATTTCATTTTTAATATCGTGCTCACAGCTAACTAGTCACTCTGAGGGGCCGTCCCCATGATGCTGGATTGCAGGAAAACCGCGGGACGTTTTTTTAGAAATCGACCCTTTCATCACCCCGATACTGGGGATTAGCCTCCAAGGTGAAGAGACTCGAAACCTCCACCATCTCCCCTTTGTGGGGACGGTGTAGCCGGACAGCTGTCAGATGTGACGTCAGTGTGAGGAACACGCACCAAACAACAACGGTACTGTCAGTAGCTGTGACTGCAGCTTTTCTGCTGGACGAGTTAGATCTTTGTTTGCTTTGGTGGCAAGTTATTGTTGTTATTAATTCTTTACAAAAAAAGCTCTATAATTGTGATGTGATAACACCCGAGACACGGGCTGAACTGGGTCATCGTTGCAGAGGCTACCATACTCTCAGATTGCCCAACTTCAAGAAATGGAGCTATAGCGAAAGTTCAGACAGGAAGACTAGCAATGATCCTACACTCACCCTCTCAGTGTTGTCACCTTCTCCCTCTCTCACTCCTTTCATCCCTTTCTGCACTCTT
>JAVQJG010155228.1:0-43852 GCA_036024015.1 Craterocephalus amniculus
AAAATGGCTCTTATTACGACGTTTTCTTCTGTTGTTGTTGGAAAGAAACGAGGCGGTTTTTAACTTCCGGTAGACGTACGCACATACGTTACGTCACCCCCGCCATCCAACCAATCAGAACCTTTCCTAACCCCTGGCTTTAAAGCGGAATTAAGAGGACGTGTTGTCCATGTAAACCCTCGTTCGGAATTAGTATTTACATGTAAACCCGAGGGAGAAGATTTTAATTCCGAATTAATTAATTCGGAATCATTAATTCAGAATTGAAAAACACCATGTAACCGTGGCCAATGTGCTTTTGAACAAAAGCACCTTTAAAACAGTTTTAGTTTGTTTGATTAAACTATTGCAGGAGAGACTGATTCTACAAGTAGGTGGGCCACAGAGTTTCCTGAGACCTCACAGCCTCCAAATATTAGTGAGTAAAACCACCTTATATATAATTTTAGTTTTTATTGTTTCCTTGCATTACCACTAGCTGTACACAACTAAAATCAAAATCTCAGAAATAATTAATTGTATATAAGAATAGATATGGTGTGGCTTGTTTGTGCACTAAGTACAGCGGAGTTGTTTATTTTTGTACATCAAAGGAACCAACACAAAATAATGAATGCCTTTTATCCAAAATGGCTTTTAATAACACATTGTTCTGTTACATCCAACTTGCTTAACAGAGTACAACAGGTTGTGATTAGAGGCTGTAAATGATAAATCCTCTGACATTTAGCTTGTTCCTACAGGAATTGAGACTGACTTGTGTTTTTTTTTGTTTGCCAATGCAGAACAGAAATCGCGGGAACCTTGGAAACAGTGGAAACCGATGTTTGTAGCTGGACCTGCTTTTGGCGTGTTTGTGGGTCTCATTTTACTGGTGGCACTTCTCTGTTCCAGAAGAAGAAGTGGTAAGGACTGGAATGATTCGTGTCCTTTAAAAATGGACATTGTGTTAGTATAATCAAAACTAATGTAATTGTTATTATTTTACCACAAAGTGTACAAATAAACAGTTTAGTTAAGCCCGCCACGGTCTGGCGACCCATCCAGGGTGTACCTTAACGCTCACCTGTTGATTCCTGGGATAGGCTCCAGCTTCCCCGTCACCCTGAGTTATCAAGTGGTACAGAAAATAAATGTGTTTAGTAAAACTCATGGGAAATGATGGAATCACCACACTTAGATGCTATTCATTTAATTTTCTTTTATTTTGTAGAGTAATTAACAAAACACAAATAAACACTCTGCTGTTTTGTTTAATAGTTCAGAAGATAATTTCATATCCAAAAAAAGTTTGTCTAGTCTGAATTATATATCATTACATAAAACAAGAAAAAAAAACATCTGGATCTTATAAGATCTCAAAATCAACAATGCACCTGAACAAAACACTTTAACCCAACATGTGAAAAACAATCCCCATGCAACCTCTGTGGAAGTAAGCATATATTTGTATGGCATGTTTCATGAACGTGGCCATTCAAGGCTCGTTACTTCACACTGACAGAAGCATTACAGCATTATCAGTTGCATACATACAAAGCAACAAATTGAAAAGTTTTTAACGCTGATTTAAAACTGCTGAGAGTGTCAGCAGACCCACAGCTTTCGGGAAGTTTTTTCCATGTGTGAGGAGCATAAAAACTGAACACTGCTTCTTCTTCTTCGGTTGTGACTTTGGGAACTGAAAGTAGACCTGACCCTGATGACCTCAGGGATGTGGTCAGTTCATAACGAACCAGGAGTTCCTGAATGTATTTTGGTGTGAAACCACTCAGGGCTTTTTAAACTAACGGCATGAGTCGATTCTTTGACAAACAGGAAGCCAGTGTAAAGATCTGAGGACTGGTTTTACATTTCCTGGTGTTAGCGAGGACTCGAGCAGCAGCATTTTGTAATCTAATGATAAATGGAAGAACAAGTTCTGCTAAATCCTGTGGAGACACCAGTTCTTTAATGTCATTCATATCATGGCACATTTTTTATATTTTATGGAGTATTTATTCATGTAGGATATTATCTATTTAGAATCAAACAGCTGTTTGTTTGATATTGGAGCTGCATACTGGAGGGTGTGAAAAGAAGGATGACAGTATTGGCTTATCTAAGTCAGAGGACCTGGACACCTTGCAGTCATGCAGTGGACCAGGAACTCCTCTCTCCACAAAGTGTGAGGCCATGTGCAGCTAAAGCAAAATGAAATAATATGACAAAATAATGATCTAGTTACTGCAATGTCATTTGTTTTAATATGAAAGTAAATGCATTACTTTGTGTGTTACTCCAGTTAGTGCATGAACATACAGTTCATACTTAAATGTGGTAAGGTATTATTAGTGTACAGTGAAGAAGCATTTACATGATGAAGGAAGAATTTTGGCCATTTAGTGGTCAGAGAGCTGACTTGTCTAAGGCCTAAAGAATTTGACTAACTAACTGGTCTATTTCAGTGCTTTGGCCTCACAAGGGCTGCAGTCCAAGAGGTTTTCAATGTTTTGCTTCGCCAACAAGTTTGAACCAAATAAATGGATCCAACAGCTTATAAATTCCTGCACAATGACTGATTCAGATGTGTTGGAGCAAGGAGACACTGAAAGCCTGCAGGGCTACAGCCCTCATAGGACTGAAATGATTAGGCCTGATCTTTTTATTATATCATTATATTGTTATGGGACTGGCTTCTTTTATTATAGCATAACACTGTTATGGGACTGGCTTCTTTTATTATAGCATGACACTGTTATGGGACTGGCTTCTGTGCCTCCTGTGTCCTGCAGCCTTGATTTTAGACCCTTATAAATCCAAACGTCATTGGATCCCAAACCCCACCTGGGTCCCAATATAATTTCAGGGGATCACTAGATCAGTGACAGGGATTCGGGCTCGAATCGTCAGATGGGTGCATGGTTGACGCACTGCACATGCTCGTTAACCTGGCTCTTGGCCTTCATAGATATTTTGGCTATCCGCAGGCTAGCTAGATTATGATTTATTTATTTATTTATTGTGCATCTAACTCCGGGTTCGGACTGAATGCAGTGCAGGTAAACCAAGACCAACAAAGATGAAGTCAAAGCGGCCCATATGCGTACACATAGGTGTCACTTGCACTTGTTGCTATAGGGGGCAGACTTCTCGAATAAAGCTAGAACTTGTGCTATGCTCCTTTGATTTCTAAGGCTGCCAAAATTAAGCCACTGATGCAAATAAATGATATTTGAAATAATGCGTTAATTTTTCAAGAACAAAA
Source organism: Craterocephalus amniculus (assembly GCA_036024015.1). Taxonomy (NCBI): domain Eukaryota; kingdom Metazoa; phylum Chordata; class Actinopteri; order Atheriniformes; family Atherinidae; genus Craterocephalus; species Craterocephalus amniculus. The sequence goes on from JAVQJG010155228.1 coordinate 3,248, forward strand.
ATTCTAATTTAGTTTCATTTCAACCGAGACACTGTGTTCAGGCATGAAAGTGCTTCGTAACTGTGGTGAACAGAATCCACCAAAGCCCTTCCTATTTAGGAAGTTAATAATATTTACAACCCTTACATTTTATCATTTTCATTATTTGGTTTCCAGAAACAAAGTTATTATGGGTGAAGAAAAATCTAGAGATTAGGGTTTTCAGCATATGTTATTTTTTATTTTCTTGGGGTTGGGGCTCAGAATGTCAGACACCACTGGTCTTAAACATAAAGGATGGTTCACTGCAAATTTATCAATAAACTTGGCTTGCTGATCTTAGTTTTTCCTCTACTTTTTCAGAAAAATGTATTCATAACAGGTAAGAAATGCAATTTATTTTAATGAGCTTCTGCTCGTGATTGTTGATTGTTTAGCTCATTGACAAATAAAGAGAAGGTTTAACATAACTGATGCTAGCTTTTAGAGGGTGAAATTTTTTATTTGGTGCATTCTGATTGTGTATTAAAGAAACACTTTGTGTTTTCCACCTTTATTTCCACATAGATCTCAACCCAACCTGCCTGGTAATGTACACATGAAGTAGTTAGGATACATCATGCTTTTCAGACATACAGTATGAGTTGCATAACTTCCTTTATCTTTTATTCCAGGTAACTTTTTGCGCATGGGAAATTTTGACGAAGGAAGATGGGTAATTTTAGCACAGAGATGTTCTTTAAAGTTTGAAAGATTTGACGACTGCTGGAAGTGAATTAACCTTAATTATTCTGTAATCTAATGTCACCTGTGGATTTATTTGACAACATTTTATCTTTTCTTATCAAGTTATCTTCTAATAATGATGATGGAGACCCTGTGCCTAGCTCTGTCCCTGCAGCCAACTCTTCAAACGGTGAGTTGCTGATGTTTTACTCTAGCAGATGCAAAACCTTTTGAAGAAAAATGGAATCAGGCCATTTGTATAGCAGGAGTTGTGTCTGCAGAAAACACAAAATCTTTTTTCTTTTTTTCTCACCTGTCTTGTCCAGCGTTGTTGCAAGCAGAATGATTGTCTGGCTGCTGTTTGGTTAAATAAAAATCTTAATCAGTCTTTCATAAAGGCACCTACACATGATATACGCCATCAGAAAGCAAAGATTCTTAAAATTTCAATGATATATAGACCAGTCCAGGCAACAAATATAACTGTAAATTCAGCAAACCAGTCCCAAATTGAATTCATCTTTAAAACCACAACGTCCTCCAGTAGCAGATTATAGTGCAACAAAAATGGTCCTGTTGCATCAGCAAGGGTCCAGTGAAATATAATAACTTTCTACATTTTTTTGTTGTGTTCCTGCAGGATTTGTGCAAGTGAGTAGACAGAAGTCTCAAAGTGAAAAAGTAAGTGAAACGCAACCGTCAGTATTCAATGTATTTGCCAAAACAGTAGATAATACAGATATCCAGAGACACTGCTGTTTTTCTTTTACCAGGGCGACATTTACCATGTGTACGCCACCATCCCTGATGAGCCAGCAGCCTCGGCCCTGATAGACACACCGTACAGCACTTTACAAGCACATTGATATGCAACTCTTTTTAAATATGCACAAAACAAACTAGCATATATTAATATCACAAACATGAATACAGGTAAAATCACCTGGATTACATTTGTATCTTAATATATAATTTAAAAGTTGACAACTACACCTGAACCTTAACTAAGAATCATCTGTAAACTGTAAACCTTACTATGGACTCATCCTCCACTCTTTTACTGTATATTAGCTCCTATTCCAGTTATGTATTAATTTGTGATGACATTTAAAAAAAATAAAATATATTTTCATTGCTAATGTGTTGTCAATGGCGGAATTTTAGTAATAATAGTAAGTTCTTCATAAATTCACTAGGTGGTGCCAAATGTTCTTTACATATGATACAGACTGAATTCACAGAAAAGTCAACATAAAAAGTCATACTCAGCACAAAAATATATCAGTGATCAGATGAGACAAGTTATATTAAATGTGCAAGACTTCATTTTCAATTGGAGGGGGCTAGAGGGTAAGGACATGGAGTGGACTTGGGGCAGGGCACGCCCTGGACAGGTCACCAGGCCATAAGTCCAACACTGAGAAACAAGGGGCTGTAGTTGCCCAGGAAAAAGTGTATGAGATGCCAAATTCAAGGCTTTATTTGTATATGCCAATACATAACAATGTCATCTCAGGGCACTTCACAGACAATCAATTTAGGCCAGTCTGATTGTCATACATTGATTCATATCAGCCAATTAATAGCAAATAGCTTCTGTAAGGACACCAACAGATTGCATTGAATCCTAGATCCAATCCCCTTCTGAGCAAGCTTGAGGAGACGGTGGAGAAGAAAACTCCCTTTTAACAGAAAAACAAAACCTCCAGCAGGGAGGGCGGCCATCTGCCTCGATCGGTTGGGGTGAAGAGGGCAGAGAGGATAGAAAGAGAGATCAGCAGTCATAACATTTGATCCTTTGAGATCTGCTATGTAATGCTATGTTACATTATGTAACAGGTTTTCTCTGCCAAAATACAGTCCCAGTGAATTTATCCTGAATTCTTATTTATCCAGGTAAAAAAAGTTGAGAACAAGCTCTTTATTAGTTTTTTATGACACTGTCACAATATAAAATGAATAAAAAATTAAATAATCATCAGATTCAATGTTTGTAATTGCAATGATTCAACACAACACAAACACACAACATGACATGCATTAAAACATAATAAGAGTACATTATCAAATCAGTTTATGCAAATAAAATAAATTTTAGCAGCACAATACTCAGAACTGTTTACGTTATTTTGACAGCCATTTTAAAAAGAAAAAAAATCCAATTTGACCTATTTAAAGGGGCATGATGGTTTGTTTATCTGTAACGATGGTCTGCAGCAGTTTATCTGTGAAGTCTATTATGCATGCAGTGGTTTTTATGATCTGGTATGACGACACGTGAATGTCACATCAGTGTTCTTCTAGTCTGGAGGATTTCTTCACAGATGTAGTATTCAGCTTCATCATGAAAGGACGCCTTTCATTTTTCATCCTCATGTGTAAGTTCAAATTAATAATAATATTATAACTAAAGCATACTCTCATAAAACAGAAGAGCCCTATTGTCACTTAGAAAAAGATTAATTAATTTATGATCCTCTCTTTTTAACTCTTGCTAGATTTAGTCCAGCTTGTTGGATTTTAAACCTTTAATAATGTTCAAGAGGCTATTAATATTAGTATTTATTTTACTTCTCACTTCTTAACATAAACTTTCTTCAACAGATTGTATTCATGAGGTCAATGTGCAAGGTCAGTGTTGGAGCATATTACTTGTTTTCGTGGTCACCTGATGTTACATCTAATCCACATACATATTAATTTCGAACTTTCCAGCTCCTCTTCCAGTAAAACTGACAGTGAGTCCAGCAGCGATCGATGAGACGGAGTCAGTCACTCTGAACTGTGAGGCTCCTTCATCTGTTTTTGTATCTCAGTGTTATTTCTACACTTTGAGTGGAGGAACTGTCAGTGTCCTCCCCTGTAAACACACACTGACAGGAGCTGAACTGCTGAAGATGGCGAAACTCTCCTCAACTGCTGAGGTTAAAATTATGTGTTTTTACAATGTCCAACCTAGTGGTGCAAGTTCTTCATATAGTGACCATTCTTCCATCACCGTACGGGGTAAGTTACTATTGGTTAGCTTTTAATTGAATTTTCATCACTATTCATTTATTTAGTTATATTACTACTCTTAGTTACTTATTTACTCAATAATTTATTTATTAATTTTGTATTTGTTTATTTTTTTATTTATTTTATTTTTATTTAATTTTTTTATTATTCCTTCATTATTTTATCAATTTTATCAATTTTATTATTATTTTATGTCGCTGTTCTTAACTGATTTTTATGATGTACTCTTATGCACATATTACTTACGTTTTCATTTATTGATCATATCATTACTTTTAAGATAATTTACAGTAATTTATTGATTTTATCCTTTATCTCATTTTTTATCTTTTAATCTTTTTAAGTCTCTAGCTCCAGTTTTTCCTCATGGGGATCCTCCACATCGGGAGCTGCCTCTCTGGTCTGATGGGTTGTCGCTGTGGGGGTCGTCCTGGTCGGGATCGCAGTCCTATGGCTGTGGTCGGGGCCCTGGCCTGCCCTGATCTTCGTGGCTCCTGTGGCGATGACATCTGTGGTCACTGGTGGGGTGGCTCCCGGTGTGGACAGATCCCCAAGGTATCGTTTCCTTAGAGCGGTGTGGAGCCATTTGTCTTTTATATATTTAGCTTGAATGATGTGGTCCGAAATTGTTTCAGTTGAAGAGACAGACATTAGCAGACAGTTTATTTTATGATGATTTTATGTTGTGAGTGTGTGTGTTGTGCATATGATGATAAATTTGTGACCTAATGACCTTTGTTTTGAACTTGTTTTTATGTCATTACAACATTTGTTTTTTTTTGTAAAGCACTTTGAGAGACTGTTTTTGTATGAAAGGTGCTATGAAAATAAAGTTTGATACAGAGGAATAAGCCCATTCTTTTCCGATGCTAATGCTTGCCGAGTGTTAGGGTCACCATGTTAACAACATAGCATTGCATTATTACTGTATGCATCCCGATTTCCATCATACATATAACAATTACATTTTTAGTAAGATGAAGCCAGCTGAGGGTCCTGTTTTATTCCCGGTGAAGATAGGCCCTTCCTTCCATTATCAAAGCAGCTCTGATGTTGACTCTTATTTTACTCCTGCGGTGGACAGACTCCAGTTTGATTGTTTTTGTCACTCTAGACAAAATCTTTCTTTTCTTTATCTTACATGGAGTATGTTTTGGTGTTTGAGAGATGGCAGTGTCCTGTTATCCATTTATCATTGTAATTTTTTACTCGATGATGCCCTAAGTGTGGCGGAGTACACAATTCAATACTGGCAGCAGCCAGGTAAATGAACATGTGCTGCGCGCCTACCCACGCCTGGAGGATTCCAGACAGAATCCTGCTCATTGAGCATGCAGAAACAGGAATATAGAGGCGATTGTAAAGATTAGAGATCAACTCATCCTACACATCAGGCAATTGTAAGAAGATGCTAGGGAAAAAAATTAACTTTAGCATTTAAACTTGCGCACCAATGAACTTTGATTCACACTGATCATTTAAAAATATATTGTGTTGAGTTAGAAAAATGTGTTGGAATTATGTGCCCAAAAGTCCTGCTATTATCAGTCCAATTGTGTGCATGTTTGTGCAGGCACTTATTGTGTGGTTTTAACACCTTTAAGTCACTCCCGCCCTTTTCAGCGCTGCACTCTTTTCAGCTGCAGGATGTGCAGTGAGATGGCACATACTGATGGCGTGCACAAGTACTTAACAAAAAACCCTTTTTGGATATCAGCTCATCAGCTCAAACCACTGCTTTTACTTGCTTTATTTTTGTTAAAGATGGTGGAGAACTTATCACAGCATAAGAAAAATGTTGCACATGGGAAATGTTATTTTTTGTTGGTGGTATGCAGATGAAGAATACGAGACAATATTCTTCCTAAAGTTATTGAGTTCCCTTTATTGACCACATACTTCATTTGTTCAAAAACAAGTCCGGCTGTGAGGCAAAGGAAACCGTTAAACTTCCTCATAGCCTGCCATGCGGGCCTGACTCATTGGACTTCAGAAGGTCAGATCACACCCATTGCTGACAGACAACCAGTGTGGCATTTTGCCATCGCTATTCTTAGAATACAATAGAAGTAAAACTAAGAAAAAGTCACATATAATGCTTTAACACACCCTTCTTGTAAAAAGCACACTTTTAAAAGCAATAAACTAGAGCTTGTTGGTTGGATAATGTCACATATGCTGATCTATCAAACCATTCAAACGGATGAGTACTCTTTGCAACCTGTACATGATAAAGGACATTTAGAAGACAAAAAAATGCAAAAAGGATATCCTGTTAAGCAGTATCTAATCATTTTTGTGTATGTTGCCTCTGGTTGAATAAATTGTTGCTATGTGGTTAATCTGGACATGGACCGCAAAAAACAATTACCTATTGTCAGTTCAAAGTGCTGTAATGTAGAGCTACAAGACACGCCTAAAGCCACCAGGGTGTGAAACCCCCTCCCTGAAGTCAATACATGTTAAAAATATGTTCCTAATCTGCAACATTAGAATTAAACTAGGATTCTTTGTTGAATTCAACTTTATTAACTTGGCTACAGTACGACTACACTCAATAACATGACTACATAAGAAACCTTTTTAAAGATAACACTGTGCTCAAAGTCATATCCTGTTACATAAATGCCATGTACTTTCTCACTTTGATTAAAACATGTTGCAGTGGCACTGAAAACGGGAAAAAATCTTGACATTTCAGTGAATTTGTTATCTACAGTCTGATAACAGCTTCAGATGTTGTTTTTCTGCATATGGTTGAGGCAGGGTTACAAGAGAACAGGAAACCTGCATGTCTAACCATGAAAATAAATAGATGACTAAACTCTTATCAGGTTAGCTAATGGCATTTTCAGTTTTAATAATTGAAGTTTCAATTATGAATTAAAGTTTTGTGTATGATGTCTTTTTCACAAAGTTTCTAATAAGAATGCTTTTTTGATGTTATTCCGGTGCTTAAGCAATTTTAAGGAAAATATATAAAAATTCAAAGGATCTTCTGTTTAAACTCCCTTCAGTTTGTCCAATGAGTTCCCTCACTGTGCTGTAAAACTGATTCTAACCCCTTTAAGTGTAAAATTTAAGTGTAACTGAAAACCACCCCAGTCGCCTGACACTGTCGCAAGACACTTCACCCTCCTTGTATGAGAATGTTTTTAGATCGTTGGATTTGACGTGGATTTAGTCTGACATAATGATGGCTGTTGCTACACATGTACTGTAGTGCACCACGTATGAAAGAGTGGATGAACAATGAATCCATTGCTTTGAGTGTTGTCAGTAATCAGGTGCGATATAAATCTAATCAATTATTATTATTAAAAACTCAGTGAATGACAGACCCAAAACAGCAGCAAGTATACAACTGTCATGTCTATTGCTGCCATCCAGCTTTTCAGTGCTGCAGCTGTCGGTGTATGTAACAGCAGTCATCGTCACGCTGGATCTGTGGGACCTGACTTCAGTTGCAACACAGGATGTGTTGTAATGAGTGTGTTCTTACACTTATCACAAAATATCCTGTTTTCCTCTTTTCATGCTACACAGTTTATCATGTCATCAGCATCCAAAACATCTTTTTTGACAAACAGTGCTCTCATCTGGCAAGTGCAAGGTACTGTAAGTACATTCATGACTGAAGAAAGAAGAGGTCTGTATGTAACACAACAGACAGTTAAGAGTTAACAAAACATTTTGTTATAACATAAGAGAGTCACAGGATGGCAGCAATGCCTTTATTGTGATATGCCTCTGAAATTCAGTGCTTCTTTAAATAAGTTAAATCCAGTGATTATGTTAGGGGTTCTCAACTCTCAGAGTAGGCTATATATCATGTTTTAGCAGCATTACTGGGAAAAAAAAATCTAAGCATCAATGGACATTAATTGGATATCATTCAAATAAATTCAAAAACAGCTGAGCATCAGAATGATACAACGGTTACACTATTTGCTTTCTATTATTTTATCTAAAAAAGTTAATTAGGTAAATTTTCTGGAAGCAACAGCGTAAAAAAAAAGCTTGAATATATTTTTGCTTAAAACCTCAAGAACAGAGGTTGAACCCACATAATTCCAAGTCAGGACAAGTCACGGGTTTCGTTTTGAGAAACTGCCCCACTTTTGCTCAACATCAAAACCTGAGCTTTCGTCAATCCATGCGAAGAGCTAGAGAGCAATATCTGTTGTCAGTATTTTTGTTGCAAAATTACATTCCAGGAGGGGTTTTTCTCTTTCACACCTGTCCCTTTAGTCATCTTTTGGTAATGTGTTGCAACTTTTGCTTAATTTCGACAGGATTTTTAGATTTTGATGTAAATTTACACTTCATTTTATCTGTCAGTTGATTTACTACTTAACTGAATTATATTTTGTTTATGTTCTCTTTACTGTAAGCAAAGAACTTAAATCCCCTTGTTTTTTAACTTTGCTTTAAAAATGTGCCCTGCCTGAGCTGAAGTAGGTATGTTTTAAAAAAAGTCTTGGATTGGAGTCGGCAGTGGTTGGCACAACTTTACTGTTATTCCGTTAGAATATGAAAGTTCATCTTTCCTGAGGTGAGGTAACTGCAACCACTCTGAACTTCCCCCTTTGTGTGTGTGGGTGTGTGTGTGTGTGGGTGTGTGTCTGTGTGGGGTTGTTAATTTAAAAGATACAGTTTGAGCACATGTGTTCTTCAGATAAAATGTGTCAGAGACTGGATTTTACTGATGTTACATAAGGTATAGCAAACATCAAAAGCCTTTCCTGTTGAAATCAAGTGTTCTTTAATGTGGCCGGCAGCTTAAGAAATGGCACAAATATGCTACATAGTGGCAAACACTGTGGTTAGTATCTAAATTTGTCATCTTGCAGATCATTTGCTTGTTGGGGAAGCAATAACACGAACAGATTGTGGGAATGTCATCCTTTATATACCGTTTTGTTTACATACTGAGTTAGTGATTATATTGGAAAGTAAAATAGAAAATTTACATAATTCAAACCAGTTTTCCTATGTGCAAAAGTCAATCCTGTGTAGTGAATAACTACTAGCTCCGTCGGGTTGCAGTGGGGGCTTGCTCTGAAGACAGAGGTGAAGTAAACAAAGTTAGGTCATGTAAGGGAAACCATGCAGCAAATTTCCTGTAAGAGAAAAAGACTGGCAGTGGACAACAATCACTTTTAAAGGTCAGGAAATACGGCACTCCAAATGATGCCCAACATGTACTGCAGCAATATGACTGATCCTGGAAACAATGCTGGCTCTATTACAACGTTTCTTGTTGTCCTGCAGTTATGTCTATGTAGTGTAGAGGAAATATTAATCATTATGTGGATTCATGAACAACAAAGGTGAATTTATCTTTAATCACAAAGGTCATTGTTTTTTTTTCCATGTTGTTGCTGTTACCCTTTTGATAAAGTACAATTCATACATTCTAAACAACCCAGTTACTGAGTTGGCAAATGAAAAATACCCATTGTCATTTGTAAGAATCTAACTTCTCTATTTCTCTGTGATAGGAGGGGCAATGCCTGAGCAGACTGAGGGGCAGTTGCGTTGGTGATCGCCCTTATCTCGGTGGTTAAGGGTCCTGCACCAGCCACTCATATTAACATATTTCAACATATCATAAGATGATTTCTTAGTATATATGTGATAAAGAAAGTACACCCACTATCAGTTCTGCATTGAACAGGGCAATATCAAACAATAATACAGGAAATACTGCATTACAAAGCTAAGCTGTGAGGAAAGAGTACAAAGATCTGAGTATACCCCAATGATTCAGTGGCTTTAAGTGGCAGTTCGAATAAGTCATTTTCTGTATGATACTCCCATATTTTTGGTAATTTGGCTGAACCATTATGATGGTATGTGGACATGTTTGTCAAAACGATAATTTTAAAGGAGCAAAAAGCAGAAATTAAAAGTTTATAATTTGAAAGAATTAAAAATGAATAAGATAGGAAGCCAGCTGAGTTTAATAATAAACATTAACCCTATTTATTTAACATTTGTAGTTAATATGGTTAATATCAGTATCACCACATGGTTTGCGGGCCAACCCTGCCCCAGAAACGGCTTTCTGTTTTTTTCACTGAGAAGGTTAAAGGAACAACAAGCGAAAATCATTCATTTCTAGGTTGAAAGAATTAAGAATGTGCAATGTGAAGGTCTAGATGTGTAATTCCATCTGGAACATAGCATGATGTCACACACTGTCCGAACGTGCACCCTATGCCCTAACCCCTCATTCACTACATAGTGCTGCACTACATGGCACACTATGTAGGGCACACATTCTGACGGCAATTCGGACACGAAGCTCACTACTTTCTCCCCGCCGTGGATCACGTGACTACCAGTCGTTGCCACAGCAACCCCAGACGCTGTGAATAAATCAGTCCCTGTCGTCGGTCCAGATCAAATCTACACTGTCATTAAAAAAATATATTTTATCCTTAAATAGTGTTTTATTCCTTTTTTGTTCAGATGTTTTCATATAATATGACAGCCCGACGCTTTTTATTTTTATTTCAACCTGCTGCTCTGGTGTTCATGACGGCAGTCAGCGGATGCAGCGTTTTCCAACAGAGAAATGGAACCACTTTTGAACTTTAGCATCTTCTTACTGATAAATTGAACTATCACTGATAAAAATAAGAAAACGACGGCAGATCATAGGACGCGTGTGGGGAATGCCGCTTGTAATGTTAGCAATATGTCACGTTAGCTCCTGCCCTCAATGCATTGTGGTCAATATTGCCCCGTCTAGTGACCATCGATGCTCACTACTCTTCAAGATGCATTGTGGGTAACTTTGAGTGCACTACTTTTTTCCTTCTTGGCATTCAGACACCACTACAAAATGGCGTGAGCCCTATATAGTGCACTATGTAGGGAGTAGGGCGCACATTCGGACACAGCCTGAGTGAAGGCCCTCCCTCCCTTCACGTACAACCAGCTGCATCGCGTTGAAGGTAAATGGCGGAAGTTGGAAGCGTTTATTTGAAAATGACCGGGAACACATTTTACCACCCAAAGAGCCACATTAAACGGCAAACAAACCGGGTAAAGCAAGGAAAAAACGAGGAAAAACAAAACGAGCACTGAGAGAACGAGAGACATTACGATTCGCTCGGAGCTCGCTTTCCTTCTGAACTGGTAGGAACTGTCATTATTTAGATCTAGTTTTACTGCAATGAACGCTCCTTCAGACTTGCTCTGGAAAACAATAAAGTTGTTGCTCTTTTACCTCAGAGCCGTAGGGACAGCGAGGATAGCTAGAAGAAACTGTCAATCATGGCGCACATTTGTTTTGGTCTCATTCCCTGACAAAATCGCTTTTTCCCCTTTTTAACAATAATGGTTAGTTCCAGTAGATTGAAGCTATGACCTGCCCCCTAGTTGATAAGACCACAGCTCGCTCCTCAGACTTGTCATATTTTCATCAAATGCATGCAAATGCTTAATCTCAATTCATTTTTTTTATGTTCTATTTGTTGCACCCCTAAAATGAACGGCCAGGGAGATGTTTTGCTGATTTTTCTGCAACATTTGCCCAAAGTTCAATACAAGCAAGTGTCTTGTTTTCATCGTCTCACATACATTTTTTTTCTTTTACCCTTAAAGGGAAGTCCAGAGCTTTCTTAAAGAGCCTCTTAAAGGGGAAATACACTATTTTAACTCCACTTAAAGGAGACGTATAACGGGCAACCATAAGAGAATGACCCAAATAAAACATTTTCAACCAAGTAATTATTTTGGTCTAATATCTGGACATAGCACTGAAAAACAATAGAAATAATTCAGTGTGCTACATATTAGCACTAAAACATTGGTGCATATTTGTGAACTGTTCCAATTTTGGGGGGCATTGACATTGTAAATTATTCTTTGGTGTCATATGGATAGGTGGCGTTTGGGCTTAGGATGTCATTTCCTTTCACTGTTCTTCCTTTTCCTCTGCCACACTAAATAGGTTAACAGTCTTGCATGCATGCATGTCGTTGTTGTGGGACATAACTTCAGTGCATCTTTACCATTCAAAACATTTTGATTATTAAACTAATTGCTTTATTTTTTAATAGTGACAATAAACATAATCATACAAAAAATATGATTTTGAGCTAATTTTATTGGAAGTTTTTTACATGCAAATTGGTGATCTGGAAGGTAGGACAGGAGGAAATGAGACTTGATATCTACTAGGTATTTTGAGAAATGTAATCAACCCACCTCTGCTAAAACAGAACAGGTTGGACACCTCTCCAATGAACAACTAGCCTTCAAACCTCCCTGTTGTTCAGCATCCACATGTTCCCTCGAGCTCACAGACACGAAAATGCTCCAGTTGAATACTGTGCTCTTAATATGAGTAACCTAAACAATGTGTCGTCTAAGGTAGAGTCGAAAGAATCCCTCTATCTTGATATGAACACAGGTATTTCATCACTGTGGTTTGCAAATTTAATCTGCCAGTTCTGTCAAATATGCAAGACCTTTTCATTTCCTGGTAACTTATTTGTGGTTTGAGTTTTTCCAGTTGCATGCAAAAATTGTATTTGAGAATTTGAATTTGAATTGAATTCGAGAGGTTTTGCCAATAAAGACAATTTTTTGTTGTTTTTTAATTTATTTCTTTTATACCAGTCATGCTCAGCAGGTGTGTCATAATGTAGCCTTATGATCAACCAACAGATGCAAAGGAACAGGTATGTGTGTGTTTCTTCTTCTGCTGCATAAAACTCTGTCAACAGAGAATCAAGACTAAGATTTTCTCATGTGCCTCAGAAAAAAGATATCTTATGCAGTTTTTGGAGTTATTTAAGTCACTAAAGACAGATGCATGTTTATCAGTAGGGAGGTCCAATCAACAGCTTAGCTCAAAAAGAAGAAACATTACCAACACCACTGAATTCATCCTCTTTAACTGTAATCCAAAGGGCTAGTTGTGAGTTTTCTAACTTATCTGTCATATATCATAAAAACAAGTTGTGTTAACTGGGAAACTGAACAGTTTTCAACAAACCAAAGCCAAAAAGAAAAACGATGAGTTAAAGTTTATGCATAGAGCACATTTGGAAACAACTGCCATTGACCAAAATGCTGGCTATAGATAATAGCTACATAACAATAACAAAATTAAAATTTTTAAAACCAACATTACAAAACCAATAAAAAGAGAGAGAGCATTCACACTGAACTGAAACAGACACCCAGAAACAGCTAGAGTTGGAGCCCGTCTTACATGTGCAGTAGAGGTACCAAAAACCGAGGAATGTGATCTTGATGTTACCAGTCATTATTCTGGCTTCAGCATTTTGGATGAAGTAGAGTTTTTTTTGTCCGGTTATTTCTACCCAAAGTTAAAATGATATTGCAATAATTTAGCCTACATGTGGCAAATGTACAAACCAGTTTTTTCCGAATTGTTTTTGGACAGGATGTTTGTAATTCTGTTGATATAATGCAAATAAAAATTGCTTGTTTAATACATCAGTTTGCTGTAATATGCTGTTAAAGTGAAAAACATTTCATACATAAATGAGCAAAAATCTCCAAAAGCCTCTAAATTATAGATGAAGGGAACCTACATGTGAGTGCACTCCATATTTTGCACTGCTCTTTGGTGCTCCCATACTTAACATATTGTGCTGAAGTAAAATAATTACCAATTAAATCAACAGTTTTTAATAATAACTAGCCGTCCAGATTATTTTTAAGGTTGGGTTTCTAGAACTCACTTCTAATCTTTTTGTAACAGGGTGTCACATGTTCAATCAAAAATCATTATACATTTATATTTATTTTCAAATAATTTAACAGATCAGTACCAAACAATTCTAGAAAAAAATTTCACAATTCAGGAGAGTTCTTATAATTTGAGAAGACATAGAGATTTCACATTAGCTCTTTATTTTAAACCAGGCCTAAGTGTTTTTGATTGTCTGTAGGTGGAGTGAAACTGTCCAGTAAGCAAAGCCCTAAAATCTACAGATTAAAACTCTGGTATATGGATGGAGTATGGATTGGGTTGTTAATTACCATTAGTTGTATTGTCAATTCTTAACTGTGTAGTTGTGACAAGTACAAGGAGGGCCTATGGGTGGGGACTGAACCCACAACCTCCAAGATGAGGTGCATGCAAGCTTTTCCATTAGTTAAAGATATGTCTCTGAGGCCAAATAGCGAGGACACATGATCAGTCAGAGGCATAGTGACTGGATCATCGCTGTCACATAGAGACAATGTAATGTTTAATAATGTTTTTTGTGATCTGGTGCAAGTCTTTATTGTTAATTGTCCTGGTTTGAGGTTTGGGAAACAAGTATTTGAAACTTTGTTATGTTAAGTTATTAATTAGATGTGATGGGATTAAAAGTTGGGGCTGAACGGTGGTGTAGTGGTTAGCACTGCGGCCTCACAGTGAGAGGGTTCAAGTCCCAAGTTGGTCTGATTCTGGCTGAGGAGGGGTTTGACACTGTGGCCTTCCTGTGTGGAGTTTGCATGTTTTCCCCGTGTCTGCGTGGGTCCTCACCGGGTACTCCGGCTTCCTCCCACTGTCCAAAGACATGCATGTGAGGTTAATTGGGCACTCTGAATTCTCCCTGTGAGTGAGTGTGTGTGTGTGAATGTTGTCTGTCTCTCCATGTTGGCCCTGCGACAGACTGGCGACCTGTCCATAATATCTCCAATATTACTTGTTTGTGTACTAATATTGATGTACACAATCCCAGCTGTCCCCCTTGACAGCTGGGATGGGCTCCAGCATACCCGCGACCCACTTGGATTAAGCAGTTCAGAAAATGGATGGATGGATGGGATTAAAAGGTTTCCTCTTCCACCTCCTTTTTCAACATTAAGAAGATTAAACATTAACATTTTCTATCGTTCTCTTTTGAAAAAACTGCCAGAAGTGGGATGCTTGTGTGATAATTGTTTGAAACAAACTGAGAAATGAATTCAATAAAATTAGATATTGTCACAAGCCAAGGCTCTAGTGAGACAATCACCATGCTAGCCTTCAGAAGAGTGTTAATTGGCACATACTGCCTCCCCAAGTACATTGGCAGACCAGTTATCAGTGACATATCAAGATATTGCACAATAATCACACATCAGGTTTTTTCAAACAAGTTTAATTCTTCCATGATGCAACATATGCACATTTTTAAATGTGAATCATACAGCAGCTTTACAAAAAAAGAAAAGAAAAAAAAACCTCAGGAAATGTTAAAGGTTAAATTTAAACACAAGAGTGCACCTGCTTACTAAGATGCACACACTGCAGCTCCACCACAAGATGTGGAACCCAGCAGGAATGAGGCCTCTGAAGGGGAGCAGGAAAGGTGGGAGAGGAAGTGGTGATTTCATCTACACTCCTACACACAAGTCAGATGTGGGTGTGAAATAGAAATATGTGCCATGTTCTCCTTTTTTCTTGCATTTTAAAAGGTATGCAGAGGAGCATAGTTTTTGGGGGGAGGGGACTAATAATGTCTTTAATAGTTATAGAGTAGGCCTACTCATAAATGTGTGGCATGGTTCAGTCTACTTGCACGTACTGTACTGTGTTGCAACTACGCTGGTCTGCACATGTGTCTCACCACAAAACGGAAGTGAGAGTAGATGTTGTTTCATTAATGACCAAAATGTTCAAAGAATTAAACTTAGATTTTTTGCAGTCAATAATATTTTGTTTAATTAACATCCAAACATCGAAAAATTCTTCAATATTAGTACACAAACAAGTAATATTGGAGATATTATATGATACTTCTACATAATATACACATATTATTTTGCAAGGAAAGCAATAATATAATCTACAAAGAAAAAAAAGCATTAGGAGATTGAATTATTCAATGCAAGCAAGCATCTCGTACCATAACAAAGAAACGGATCAAAATTGTTTGTTTTATTTGTTTTTTGGTATGGACATAAATAGAACTGACTGTTCCTAAACTACATATCATGACTATGTGTGACACATACACATCTGATACAAGACCATCTTTGTATCAACAGTATCAGCACAAATGAGAAGACTTTGTTTACCAACTTAACTGTGGTCTTCCTGCCATGCTGTTTAAATGCGTGTCCCGCTGTGGTTTCCCTCAGGTGTTGCTGCTGCTATTCTCAGCTGTTATTTTGGAGGAGACAGCGGAAGTATAGAGATAGTCCTTGAACAGACTCATCACTCGCTTCTTGTAGGTTTTTATGGCAAAGAAGTAAATGACTGGATCCAAACAGCAGTTGAAGTTCATAAGTGATACTGTAATCTGGAGAATGACAGTGGATTATAGATAGGTAAACCGATGGATACGCTCTGAATATCAACTGAAGCTCTCGAGAGTTCTTACCTGCAATGACATCTTAAAGACTCTGAGTTCTTCACAGGTTGGCTGGTGGCTCATTTTCCTGAACATGAACTGCATAATGTTGATGTGGTAAGGGCTGAAGCAGATGATGAATGTGAGGAGGATGAGTAAAATAATTATATTGGCCCGATGGTTTCTCTTCGTGCGGCCAGTCATGGAGTTCTGTTTAGCAGCAGTTCGCAATTTCAGGTTGATCTTGGCATAGCAGCTCATGATGACGGCGAGTGGACAGCAGAAGGAGATGATGCAGGCCATAATCAGGAGATAAGGAGTAGAACGGGAGCCTTCAAAGTTGAAGTACTCCATGCAGGTTCTTTTGTCCTGGCGTATGTGCAGCATGCTACGGAAAAGGAGAGGAGATACCTCTACGGATAGTATAACCCAGACCAGGCAGCAGACTCTGCGAACCACTTTTACACTTCGCAAGAACTGCAGCCGGTGGGGATGCACCATGGCCAGGTATCTGTCCAAGCTGATGCAGGTCATGAAGCCAATACCTGTAGGAAATATCGTGCATGTGTAACACAATTTATAGTCAACAGAAAAAAATGATTTCCTAACTTTTTAGACTTTTTAGATGTTCCCATTTTACAACTTTTATGCCTTGTGAATGTCAAATGTTTTTTTCTTATAAATCTTAAGTAATTGCAAATAGAGTCGTATAGCATTCTTTCACAAACAATTCAGAAACTTAAAATGATCTCAATTTGATGCAAATATGTGATTTAAAAAAGCACTTAATACAACAATAAAATGTCAATACAAGTGCCTTTATTTATACCTGCATAAGTATTTGCAAAGAAGAGAAGTGTGGTCAGTCTGCAGAAAATGTCACCAAAGGGCCAATCAAAATGACGGATGTAGTAAATTATCCTTCCTGGCAGAGCCAGAGTAAACAGAGCATCGGACAGTGCAAGGTTGACCAAGTAAATGGAAGTAGAGTTGAACTTCTGCTTCCTCTGGCAGATGACATAGAGAACCAAGCTGTTACCACAGACGCTGATCACGAAAACAACAGAGTAGAAAATGGGGAAGAGCACCACTGCAGCTCTTTGGTAGACAAACACATCACAACTGCTCTGGTTTGGAGCAGTTTCTGTGGAGTCAGCAGTGAAATTTACACCATCCATTGTCACCTGCAATTTTAGAAAAGTTTCATTTTAGTTTAAGTTTTATGTACACTAATAACAAATATATACAGGCTGTAAAAGGCTAAGGAACAAAACACCACTGAGTTATTCCACAGATGAATACATTACAATGATTGTTTTAAGTACTTACAATGAGAGAGAATGAAACCAAACTGAGTTACTGATACTGTTGCCTGAAGCTGCTGGTTGTGCTTGTAAATTGAGCTGCAAACCTTGAGGGGCCTTTTTATAAATGTTGTATGAAGTGTTTTAATCCCACCTCTTTTTTTCCTTTCAAAATTTTGACACGTCAGGCACAGAATTGAGATGATGCACTGCTTCCTGCTGGCATAGTTTGTTTTAAATACCATCAACTGTTGCGTAGAATGAAAACTGACAAAGATAATATTAAAAATCCCATGATAGTGCAGCAAATAACATTCTACAATGCAGAATGTGTTGATATGTGTGTGTCCTTACAGACAGGCCGAGAGACATGATACTAAACCAACAATGGAGCAACAATATGATACTAAACCAACAACTGAGCTCCCGAAGTCAGAAAGGAGATTTAGATTTTCACAGTCTTAAGTTGGCTATCTTTTACCAAATGCCACCAATATTCTTAAAGGTGCATTGCACAAGTTGAAATGCTTACTATTGTTTTCTTTCCCAAAAGTGCTCAGAATTGCCTGACAGGTGGAATGAGCCGATCTCTGTCCACCTCAGTTGCCTTTATAGTCCTGTTTCTTCTGCTTAGTGAGAGAGATTTGGGCATACAAGTGGATTGACACGCTGTACATACTCATTAACGTGCCCGCTGCCAGTATTGTAAATGGACTGTACTTGTATAAAGACCATCCAAAGCACTTAAACATCACAAGTTCATACACACATTCACACACATTCATACAGCTCCTATATTGGATCATACTTGTTGCTACTAATCACATTCATACATGTACTTGATAGGCACATCAGGAGGAAAGGTCCAGGGTTTGGTGTCTTCCCCAAGGACAAGGACATGTAGTCAGGGGAATCGAACCGCCGACTTCCTGTTACTGTAAGTAGAAGACTGCTCTACCCACCTTCTACCTATTGTATTCTACTGTATTGTTGCTATGAACAGCAGAGTTCTCTTTTTAAGTGAAACATGCCATTCTTAGGCTGCAAATCCATTTGAAGGATAGAACATTGTCTAAATCAGCAGTTTGTGTTCAGGCTTTTAGAGGTTTTCTGTACTTTTTGTTTGTTTCCTGCTTTCCCTTGGATGTGGCTTCCCACTGTTGACTGATGGCTAAAGAAAATAACCTATGACTGCTCTAATGGCCTCATCTTTCCAAGCCCTAGGTTTGCGTTCCAGTAAGTGCCAGGTTCCTTGCTTTCTTGCAGTGCATTGTGCAACCAAAACTTTCAAGTGTTGTCTTCAGAAAAAAGTCATTCTAAAATAATCTCCCTTTTTTGTCTGTTTATCTCTTTCCAGGTTTTCAGTTTGGAATCAGTTTGTATGCAGCTCTGTACCAATTTACTTCAAGAGAAAACTTCATGCGTCAGTCAGTCCTAGGTTTCTCACTCATTTTCTTTACACTTTTCACCAGGGCTGTTATGCTTATCTGGAAAATCCAAAATGGTCAGTTAAACTTTGTTCTGTCACTATATCTTTATCCAAATATGCTTATCTATGGATTTGTCTTTTGTCATCTCCTCCTGCAGTTTTCTCCCTGGGTACCTACTCCTTCCTTAGTGAAATATCTACAGATCCTAGAACTTCTTTCTTTCTGAGTATCTTGGAAATAAACTCTTTTCTATTTGTTTTTGATTTGTGTGTCCAACAATAACAGTTGAATACAATCTAAAAGAAAAAGATGGAAGTAATGATCTTCCAAGTGAAGAAGACTCCAAGTTGAAAGAAAAAGCAATACTAGTTTATTTTTATAGCAAAGTCTTACATACAGTAGACTAATCCAATGGGCTGTACATGATTAAAAGAAGAACAGGAGAATACATAAAGTGAGTTATAAATAATACAAACAGAATCAAAAAGGTCCTCGTGGTAAGGCCCCAGGGTGGACGATATCTGCCTGGGGTTTCTTAAGGCTCTGGATGCCGTGAGGTTGACACGCCTACAGTACATGTACAGTATATGGCATCACATGGACATTTGGGACAGTGTCTGTGGACTGGTAAACTAAGGTGATGGTTCCTCTCTTTAAGAAGGGGGACCGGTGGGTGTACTCCAACTACAGGGGGATCAACCTTGTCAGCCTACCTGGTAAGGTCTATTCAGGGGTCCAGGAGGATAATCGAGTCTCACCCTTAGAGATATGGAGAGTAGTCCAGTCATCCGGGAATAGCCCAGAATCTGGGAACACATCCCAACAGGAGGAGACTTTGGGGTAGGCCCAGGACACATTGCAGGGATTATATCTCTCGGCTGGTCTGGGACCATCTCGGGATCCCCCCAGATGAGCTGGACGATGTGACTGGGTAGACGGAAGTCTGGCCTTCCCTGCTTAGTATGGCATGCAGAACTGAGTAATCAGTTTCCTTTTCTAGATATAGGCCTATTCTTCAGTTAGTAAAAGGCTGATTTGGTTAGTGGTTTATTGGGACTATTAAAAACAGTCCAAAAAGACACTAACATTTCCCACTTGATCAATTTAACATTGCAGACTGAAGATGGGCACTAATCTTGGGATGCTTAATTTTTGTTCAAAAAGACAAATATTTCAGAGTTTATTTACTGATTGATGCAAATTTCTGGCACTCACTGATTTGACTGAAGAATGAAATTCAGATTTGTATGGATCACAGTGCTGAACAATTGAGGGAGCAATTCCCAAGGTTGAGTCTACGGGAATTCCATCAGGCATCTTTCTGTATTCGGTTTTATCGATGACTATTGAACAAACCAATACATTAAATTCTAAAAGATCAATGCTTAAAACTGCTCAAATTAATTGTAGCAAATCCAACAACAGGAAAATTTGGTGCAGTCTGAAACAATTTATTTGCCCATATCCACAGGTTGTCAACGTCAGATATTCATCACCCGCAAGTGTTTATTTCTACAAAGTATTGTCAATATGTTTAAACTATTTTACAGGATTTGACAGAAAAACACTTTAAGAAGCTGATAATTTTAAAAAAAACTCTTTTGATATCCTATGTACCCTATTTAGTTTAACTGTAGTCTGTAAGAAATACAGATTTCTTAGCATTAATATCTCCTTAGAACCATTGTTTTAGACAAGATCATCTGTTTTGTAACGGCTTCAGCTAAATAAAAAGGCATATTTTCACCACTACTTGCACAAGGTGCAGCAGGTTTGTAGAAAGGTTAGACATAGTGATGGAATGAGGTTTTATGATAAGTTCCTGCCTCTGAGGTTTCTTAAGTTTGTATGCTGAGATGAATGCAGGCAGGCCCAAGATGGCACTGATGGAAGATATAAGAGGAAGCTGAGGTGATGCTAGTGTGAAATGAAAAAAAACTGTCACAATCCTATGATGTGTGGATGAATCACTAACTGCCTGAAGAATGTCATATCTAGAATATAGATATATATCTACACCATCATCTTCTGAAAGATTAAAAAAGTGTAAGTAAACAAAAAAACATGGTTATAGTTTCTGAGAACAGGTACAGCGGTAAAAATCAGCCTTGTAAGTTTGCTTCAAAAAAAGAAAGATGCTGTAGCTTCACAGGCTGGATGTGCAATTCTCAAAGTAACTCAGGAGCTTCAAATAAAAGCCCCAAAAGTAACAGCAGAAATATTTTGTATGTGCTTGTAAGATATTTCAGCTAAGGAGCACATTATGGTAGAAAAACGCATGTGGATTAGGGGGAAGGCAAACAAAATAACTGAGGTGATGATTAATTTGGTGAGCAGTGGGGTGTCATGAAACATTATGTGTTATTCTGGGTCGCCTTGCTTGTCATAACTACTTGTATTGTTATTACTATGCTTATATGATTTAGTAGGCTACTTGTTTTTTTTTTTGTTTTTTTCTTTGACTATAACTCTAAATCGTTTGGCGTAATTTTTCTTTTTATCAAATAATAGTGTAAAAGATTAAAGTGTGTATGAATGGCAACCAAAAACACCAGCAATGTTGTTGAATTCATATAGCATGACAATAATCACGTCATAAAAAATGTGTGTTAGCAAAACACACTTCAATATGTACAAGACTGTTATCTTCAAGTAAAAACTCTATATGTGACAATGTGCAAATTCTCATGGACGTGAGAGAAACTGCATGCAAATTGACACCCATGACAGTGATGGTCAAGTTGAAAAATAACAATAGAGTCCTAACTATGATCATTTTTCAACCCAGACAAAGTAGTTGTGATATCTTACTTCAAACAAGCTTTTTGGTCAATGTTGTGTTTAAATTAAACCATGGCAACCTGTGAAGTGGAGTCCATGATGTTTTGGAAAAAAATTAAATCTTATTGACAAGAGCCAGCTTAGAGGTTTCTGAAATACAGAAGGTTTCCTTGGCCTTATCACATGAGACCAAAGCAGGTTTTGAACAAATAAGCTTATGCAGAACATGTTTGCCCAAGTTTACTTGACACTAAAGCTCTCTACTAATTCTATAATGTTTCAGCTTTGTATACACGATTTGAATTTTTTTTAATCATGTAATCTTGAAAAAAATAGAATGATATTATCAGTAGATAACGAAGGCAAGTGAAAGCATGTGCATTTCCTCTACACTTTTAAAAGGATGTAATGAGAGGAAATAAAATCTCTCTTTGACATCACATATATCCTACATTAACCTTTAAAAGTATGATAATCCCACTATAATTTGTTGCTATACACATGCACCTTTCTTCCAAGTATTAGTTTTGCTCCCTGTATTCTACGTTTACATTCAAAGTACAGTAGGAGCACAGTGACTACAGCAAATGTCTCATCCTGCTCTCCCACCAAAGCTTTCCATGACAGAGTAATTGAAATGGATGGCTGCTGGATCTGCAAAAGGTCACTAATTGTCACCAGTCAAATGTGGTTATAATATAGCTCACTTAGGTCACAATAGAAGCTTCATGTAGACAGTGTCACCTGCAGGTTGGGAGTCTGCTGCACTTAAGGCCTACATTTCATGCTCCATTAATTCTTTGTCCAGAGTTAAACATCTCATAGCATCTGAACGGTGTACTGGGAAAAGAAAAGACCGTCGTCTGTTGAGCGCTCACTAGGTGTCCTGAGGGTCTCTCGGTGTTAAATGCTGCAGGAATCTGGGCAGACGTGGAAAGAAGGCGATGATCACTTTTCCTTACACATGATGTTAACTGACTCCCCTAAACCTACTTCCACAAGTCAGTCTATTTAGAAATATGCAGTGCAAAGGGCAAGTCACAGATTGTCATCTTTCTGTTGACCAACAACAGCATACATATTGCTTATTCTGCAGGTTTTAAAAAAATAATAAAGTGCACTTCAACGTTTGAATCAAATCCATGGCTGAAAATGTATTTTCTTTTTTACCCTACTCTAGTTTATGTATTGCTCCAGAACCCAGAGAAGCTGCACGTGGTAGCGTGTAGTAAAGTGTTTTCAGTTCTCTAGGTTGATTGGTGTGTGACATGAAAGGTCTTAGGAAATTGAAAGTGACGACCCAGCATGGAACATGCATGGAAGTCACTTCTCAGAAATGTGACCTTTTTCTGGTTGTTAAGTCAGGGGTGGGCTTAAAAAAAAGGAGTGGGGGGCAACTGATTTGAAGAGAATTATACAATAGTGAATGGTGCAACGGCAGTCCATAAAAGAACACCCCAGAAGGCATATCGTTTTAAAGGCACCCTCATGGTGGAGAGGGACCAGTGGTGTGTTGGTGAGGCAAACTGGGAATGACTTTTGGTGTCCACAACATGTGTGGAATAGCCAGCATGGGTCCACAAATGGTGCCTAACCAAATCTTGGATGTTTTTTTACTGCCAAAATGAATTTTGTATGAAACTTCCCCCCACACGTTTCAAAGTTAAGGCCAGTTTGTCACACAAACTTCCCTGGTGGTGACTCATTCAGCAGCCAAACAAAAGCAAACTAGGACCATAGCCTTTATTAAATCAATGTTTCAGCATATTTATATACATGCCAAAAAGAAGAAAAAAAGGTAAATAAAACTTAAGTATTGCATAGCAGTGCAACATCCGAGTCAATTGCTATCAAACATATAACCACTAGAGGGGGTGCAATCATTACAAATCAGAAAAAGAAAAATACTTCAAAGTATACAAAGTCAGTGTTTAAGACGAAAACTTCACTTGAGCAAATGGTTGATGTGTTTTATAATAATACTGATAGATATACAGCACATGTAAGCGTACAAATTTTGTATTCTGTTGTGATGAAATTGCGTGCTTCTGTGCATTTGCGTGTGATGTGTGTGTGTGTGTGTGTGTGAGAGAGAGAGAGAGAGAGAGAGCAGACTGCTGGACATACCGCAGGGAACTACTGCATTGTCAGGGGGCCTCATGTGGCTCGTGTCTGGTCTTATCATCACCACCCCCACTTTACCAACCTACCCACCCACCCCCCTGCATCAGCCGCCACCGCCGCCTGCCCCACACAGGCCCTGTCTGCTGCTCCGCCACACTCCGTTTACACTTTGCCTTGTGTTTGCATTTTAACACTGTTGAGCTATTTGTTGTAATTCAAATATTTTTAATCCCTTTCCTTTAAAAAAAAACAAACAGAAAAAAGATGAATATGTTTCTGGCTTTAGTATGACTAAAACAACAAAGAAAGTCTGAAGCTTGAGTGTATGAGCAATAATCATATGCTGTCACAGGTGTTCATAGACAGCTTGAAGACTGTCTACATTGTTTTCATTTTATCCGGACCTATTCTTAATCTAGCATGTCACAGTGTTGACACTACGGCTGGTTGTTAAAAACACACACCAGCTTATTGTGGCTGGTGTCCCTTTGAACTTCTTATGACTTCACACCCATCAACATACTCTATCTTTCACGCATATTCAAAAGTCTTGGTACTTAAACTCATAAGCCTCTGTACATGTTGAAGATTTTTGTGTTTTCTTGCCGGTAAAACTCTGTAAAGGTACTGAATTCGGCTATAACCACAGCTTCTAAAAACAGCTTGTTTTAGCTCCATATATTGAATATAAGTATTTATAATGAAACCAAAAGATAATTTTGTAAGTTTGTCTGAGAACAACAACACAAAATTAATCATGAACAATAGTCTCTATATGTGTATGAGTTGTGTTCAAAACACGTTTACTGCAATTAAGTAATAATAACAAAATTCCAGTTGTGAATAAGATTTAGAAAGAAACTTTGATGATTATACATTTTTTTCATAAAATGACTTACCTTACCATAATATTGCCTTGATCACTGTAATGCAACATTCACATTTGTTTATTTTGTATTAAATGCATGATTCTCAGTTGGATGATACTGAATGGAGAGATCGCGGACATCATTTTTGGATAACAGTGATTTACCTCCTCAATTCGAGATGCCTTTTTGAAAACAATATTGTGTTTAATGGTTTTACTTAACGTAAGTTCCTCTCTATAGATGAAGCAGAGGGTAGTGACTTTAAATAATTAGTCTCAAAAAGCAGTTATTAGTAGGTTATGGGGCGTTTGGTTTTCCTTTTAACAAATATTCAATCTAAGAGAAATCCAGCTGAGCAGCACCATCTTCAGGAACTATATTGAAATACATAAAGCTTTGAACTCTGACCTATACTTCAGATTTTTTATGTGGCCTTTGTTGGATTTTCATCATTATCTTCATGTGTTGCTAACACTACTACTTATATTTGTCTTGTCTTTCTACGAGTGCATATCTGTAATCTCTGGTTTGATTTGGATAATCTATATGTGTATTTACTAAAAAAGAAAGAAAAAAGTTATTGCAGTGATAAAGAAATTGAGATTACTATGCATCAAATTCTAAAGATAAAACCATTGCAGACCGCACAAAGGAGTCTTACACAACTTCTCTATTATGTTAGATATTCTCTTTTCTTCTTTACTCATGCCACACCATCATGTACATACTCCACTTAAACAAAGCTTGTATTCACCAGTGTCCAGTAAACTCAGGTTATGTGTGGAAATGATTCCTTGCATCACAGTCTGAACGGTGGCAGGTTTTCAGGTCATCTGAAGCTGAGCGTATAGTTTGAATGTCATCTCGACTGTTGTGTTATTGTTTTTTATTCACAGGGCAGGGACTAATTACTTCAGCAGTTCTCTTCATTGGGGAGCAGACTGACAGTTGCCGTCATTGGAGTGATCAGTCTGTTCCACGGACTCGGCCGAGGCTATTTGATGTATATTAACAATAATTGGTGCCACCGCCACAATGATGTTTGGTAAACCTTTGTGCTATTTTCCAGAAGGATGCCCATGAGGAATTTTCGAGTCGCTGCTCAGTCTACAGAGACGCCTTCAGAGTCAGGACAGATGGGAGGACTGTTGTCCTTTGCAGATCGGCAGACACCAAGACCTAATAATCATTATCACCTTAAAAGGGCATACAGTTTTGCTTCTTGTCTGTTCTGGTCTACAGAAAGACTGATATCCACCGCATACTTACACAAACAAGTGAAAACAATGTGGCATTTGTTGCGTTTGCATATCAAGGGAAATTTTGGGAAAATCTTTTTTATAATTGGCACATTTTACAACAGTGACTGGCAAAATGAAAAAAAATGTTCAAGTTTGATCTTCATATTAAAAGACAAATTATGAGTTAAGAGAAAATCTGTTTTAGATCTAACATTTCTTTCCAAATAGAGGAAAGTGAATGCCTATGTGACTTGAATGCAATACGGAACAAGGTCTCATACATTCTGTTGTTTGAGGACAATAAACAACATGGTCTTAGAAAAGTAGCCACAGGGGTCAGTTTAATAAGAGGATTGTTTTATCATTTGAGTCATTCTACTGCTCCTCAACTGTCACACTTTATTACTTTGTTTGGATGACAAGGCATGGCTCAGAATTTGTGGTTGTTATGGTTCTGTTTGAATCTGTGGTCAAAGTACAAGTTTGTGAGTTTCCTTATTGTCTGGCAAACTAAGAGGTGGCAATGTCTCAAGTTCCAGCATCTAGCAGCGACTCCAGCAGGTTTTGAGTCTTCCAGATTCTACAAGTGAATGAGAGGCAGATGTGTGGTGACAGCACTACGCTCATTAGGCCGAATCAGTGTCACACTGTGACAACTGGCCAACTTGAGGCTTCTCTCGTCAGAAGGCGCTTACTCCATTCAGCCAAGACCGGCTTGGACTCTCGCACACCTAATTTGACACCATTAAGTGTTCTTGCTTCTTTCTTTTGCCACAAACAAAACCTTTTCAGTAAGGTTTGTTGTCAGAAATGCTGAAACCCAACTTTTTCCTTACAGCTATTTTCTATCCATATGGTATCCCTGACTCTGAGCACTGGTCAACCCCTGCTCCTTAATCACAGCTGTGTGGTCAGTTCCGGCCCCTCGGTGCCTACATCCCTGGGCTGAAGTTGTGATATCTATTTCAGTCTGCATGAGACCAGACAGGCCTTCACTGTGGCTCCAGAGAATTCCCTGTCCAGTGATTACTGATGGTTGCACTATGCTCATATGCTTTAGTATCTCCTGTGTCCAAACTGCTTAGCATCTGATGGGTTGCTCTAAGCCATTAAGGCCAGTTTGCAATTATAGATGTGTGGCTGCTGGACACTGAAACAGATGTGCTTTGATCTATTTATGTGGGGGTGGGATGGGGGTGGATGGGGTCATAACAGCTTACTTGCATGCGTGGGTCAAATCGTGCTGCTCTGACAACCCTTGTCTTTCAGTTCGCTTGACATGAACTTGTGTTTTTCAATCAACAAAAAGTTTAGTGATGAGTGGGCATTAAGGGAGAGCAGCTGCTGTATGTGTGCATGTCTGTGTGTGCCACTACACATGCACTATCATCACGCATGTGTGCTTATGCATTTACTCCGCATGTGCCAACCACAAGCAAGCATGTGTGGAGGTGAGAACTTGTTGAATGGAAATTCAGACAATCCTGTGGCACAAAATAAAAAGGAACCAATTCAAGCCCCATCTGTTTAAACACCCAAATTCACCAAAGGGCAAAATAGTTAGTGTTGCAGTACTTTTTTTTAACACCTTGTCTCCATGGTTTTTTTTTTTTTTACTCCTTAGATTGAAGTGCTTTGGGTGGTGAAAAATGGAAAACAAATGTTCTGTTGACAGCTTTCTTGTGCCCAGGGTGTGTGAGTATTTATATCATAAAGGTGCCAACACATCCTGGTTTTACAGGCTGACCATGGCTGGGGGGAGAAAAGAGGGGGACAAAGGGGGGTTACCCTGTAGCTCATTCTGGTAATTACTACATCAGTGATGAATAGGCCATGATAAGCCTGTGACAAATTAGCTTACAACTAAGTCTGCTGTGGCGTGAAATTCGTCTTCAGTTTCACTGAATTTAGCTTTATAAAAGTAGGACATCTACGAATGGAACCTGCTGATTCCAGGTTGGGTCCAGGTGGGGCTACTGTACAGTCTGGACCTGGACTGCATTGAGATTTACTTCATTCTGAAGCTATACTGTGCAGTTCATTTTCTGAACTGCTTAATCCAAGTGGGTCGCGGGTGTGCTGGAGCCTATCCCAGCTGTCAAGGGGCAAGAGGCGGGGTACACCCTGGACAGGTCGCCAGTCTGTCGCAGGTCCAACACAGAGAGAGAGATAACCACACACACTCACAGGGAGAATTTAGAGTGCCCAATTAACCTCACATGCATGTCTTTGACAGTGGGAGGAAGCCGGAGTACCCGGTGAGAACCCACACATACACGGGGAGAACATGCAAACTCCACACAGGAAGGCCACAGGTTCAAAGTCCCCAGCCGGAATCAGACAGACTTGGCTCTCTTATTGTGAGGCCGCAGTGCTAACCACTACACCACCGTGCAGCCCGGAAGAGAACTTATTTTGCTTTAATAATATTTTCTGTTTTGATGGTTTAAGTAATTGGTTAAGCGATTATGTAATTTAGTATTTTTGGGAATTAGTATTTAGAATTATTGCTCTGAATAATGGTTTTTATGGGTCATACTAGTAAAACACACATCTGTTATTCATACTAAATGGTTGTGGCCGTAATTTTTAAATACCTGATGAGGGTGGGATTCACATGTTATTATAATTGCTGGTGGTTTTATCAGAAATAATCTAAAATTCCTTTTTAATCGAAGTCTGAGGTCATTTTTCCATCTTTGAGGGTTAAAAGTTGCTTTTAAGGCTGCTGTGAATCAGGTTATGTGGTCAATGTCTATCTAAAGAGCAAATCTGTCCTGATTAAACCATGTGTGTTTATAGTTGTACTGGCATCCAGCACCAACTGTTAGTCAGCAGCTGTTTTCATATCAACAAAGACGTGTTTGTGGCAGGAGAAAGACTTGATTCATACGTGCAGCCTGCAGCCGCATCATGAGTGCAGGAGCTGCACAGCTGTTTTCCTCCTGGAGATTCAGGAATCCTCCTCCATGTTTTCTATAAACACACAGATCATTTTATACAGTATAAACCCGATTTTCACTCAGCTGGAGGTTTGCGGGTTCGATTCCCAGAGCAGATGCTTAGAAATGATGAGTATTTCTATATTCTACAAACTGATGTTCATTTCTACTAGTAGGACTATTTTACAACCCATATCAGTTTGTCACATAGAAACGTTCCACATGTTTGCACGTGTGGTTCACGTGTGCAATGAGATGTTCTTAACGTGTGCATTGTGTGAAAATTACTACTTTTTCTGTATCGGACGTATTTTTAGCCCCTGGTTCCTCTAATGGAGGGGACAGCTAGAAGACTTCTGGTTCCTGAAAGAAGTTCCTCATTTTAGGGCAAAAACAAACGTTTCTGTTAGTCCTGATGAAAAGACCTCAGACGGTGGAACATCCGTTAAGCTATTCATTGTTACGTTTAGCTCATAGCTTCAGCTATCACTGCTGCCAGGCTTCGGTCCGTCTGATAGCAGCATGACTCAACAGCTAATGGGCGGATTTACCTGAATTCATGAAGACATCTCTTTTTCCAGGTGCAAACGTGTGGGAACATCAGAGGGACTTTGTCACATCCCAGTCTTTGTGAAAACTAAAGGTTGCTAAAGCGTAACAACATTGGATTTACAGCGTTTATCTTCATAGATTTTTTTTTTTATCTTCATAGAATTTCCTTTAAATATGGTAAATACACCAATAGGTGGCGGTAATGAGTCCGTTAGTTTCTCAACTACCAGCAGAAGAAGCCTTGAGCTAGCCGCTAGCCTTTAGCAAATGTTACCAAACTGGTACTAAACCCTGTAAAATGCAAAAATATCACACAAAAATAATCGAATTCTTTAATTACGGTTTTGTAATATGGTTGGATGTTGTATTATTGTTCTAAATGTTCTCAGGGCTATTTTACATGTTATTTTTACACTAAACATAATTTTAGTTGTTATTTGCACTGTTTATTTTCACTTGACCCTGCTTGCCTCCAATGATGGCACTGCTGGTAAAAAAAAAAACTCAATTGTAAATCAATTTGGATAAAAGCCTCAGCTAAATGACAGTGTAATGTAAAGTAATGTAATGTTTTGTGGGAGAGTTTTGTTTGTTTTTTATTAGAAAGCCTTAAACTTTTTAAATAAACAGCAGTAAAGTGTTCAGTTTATAACATGAGTATTTGTACGAGTAATTCATTTTGTACTCTTTATTTATAGTTCTTTTGTGTTCTGTGCTTTGCTGTGTCCAAATGTTAAAAATAAACTAATTAACGTTTATTTTCCCCTTTTAGTCTCTAAAAAAGACCATATTGATAAGAGTTCCGATAACGTGATTAATTGATAAGGAGTAGTAGTATTGACAATGAAGTTTGATTGATTTAGATTTTCCTTTTCCAGTTTAAGCTCCAATGTGTTTTTCAATGATGTATTAGTAGTTTTATTCTGAATTGTTTCTGTGGTGGTAAAGGATAGACAAAAATAAGCCTTGGGGCTTCAGCCTGTTCCTTTTTCGGTTGCTGTCTTATAAATTCTCTTGTGGATTGTTTTTGATAAATAAAAACATTCATTCATTCATTCATTTAAATCCTTAACGATAGCCATCCCTGGGTTTGAGGTAGGTTTGCTCCTGCTCATGGACAGATGGGAATAATTTACTATCAGAGCTTGATAAATGAATCATCTTACATTTGATCAGATAATTAAAAGATAAAAGTTCATTTTTCCTTATCCATCCTCACTGATAAAAAGAGAAGCTATTTCTATTTATATCCTGTCAAACGTATAAAGAATTACCTCAAGTTCTTAAACTAAGCTTTAAGAGCAGCTATTTATATTGCTGCTGCATACATCAGTCATATCAGTGACTGAAGCCAGCTGAAGGGATAAAAGGATTTACAGTTTATATATAAGTCCTCTGCATGGGGAAAGGTAGAGAGAAACATTAACAAATGTACCGCTGAGACAAAAGCGAGCATGGGCAGATCCACCGGGAGTCTTATTCAGATCTCTGCGGGGTCGTCCGATTGAACGGCGAGGAGGAAGAGTTTACCGCTTTCATCAGAAACATCTGCAGCAGCGAGCGCGGAGGTGCCAGGCTGCCGGGTCCGGGAGGATTTCAAAGAGCACAAATGGGATGTGATTGCTTATCAGAGGAAGTTTGCAGTGTGAATGGTGAGCGTAGAGGTTGTGTTTATCTTATTTAGCAGATGCCACTATGCTGACGAGTACGTTGCATGAAAAACACTCTGAGGATATTAGAAATGAAATGAAAGTCAATCCGAGACTTTTATAACAAGAACAAGCAGATCAATTGTTTTTAGATCAGAACATTATATTAACATGTCTTTGATCAACCTGACTTTTCTGTCTGCGATCGTCTAAATACGCGTTTAAAGCTCCTTTTCATCATTCAGGGCAAACAGTACCGGCTGGACCTGAGGTTCTGCTCCATGTTAACATGACAGCATCACAGCTGCTGCATCATGATGAGAATCTACCGTTCCACCACATCCCAAAGCTGGAATACTGGATGAGATGTGGTGGCTGTGGAGGCCGTTGGATGTACGTACGTAGATGTACCAGATGTCCTGTGGGTGGGACGTGACAAATAAATACATATTTCAGGGATGTCAAACATTCGATTTCAAACATACGGCCGCCAAAATGTCCAATCTGGCCCGCGGGATGAATTTGATCAAAGTTACTCAAATCAAAATGTCTAATACTGGATTGGTTTAGTTCCAGATACCACTGATTGTTTTTTATTGCAAGGCCTGAAAATACAAAACAATAATAAAGCATTGATAATAAAGCTTTTTTTTTCTTTTATTACAGTCTCCATACCCCATCTTAGCCACCTTAAACAGGATACCATAGAACACTTCAAGAAAAGGGGATGACCTCACAATATCCTAACATAATGTGCTCATAACCCCTACACTCCAATAAGTAACACTAATTCAAAAGAAAAAGGCAATCAATCAAGTAATATAAATAAATAATGAAAAAACAATAATAATAGCAACAATACAGGTAGATATTGGAAAAAGGGACTGAATCAATTAATATATGTTTAAAATGTCTTAGTATGAATAAAAACCCAAATAATAATGCAAAAGAGAAAAGTTCGGACAGTTCAATCAGGTTGGCAAAGCTTTGCGGCTGGAGAAATAAGACAAGAGTGGCTGCCATTTGCTGAAGACGGAAGGATTGTGGCCCCTCATTTCACTCCTGCCTTAGACAGAGAATATATCCTGAAGCCATAATGATACGGAGGAGCTTTGTCTGGTTTCCAGTGTATAACAGGCAGCAACGAGCCAGTAGAGAGGTAAAAGCTAAGACCTCCAAGTGTCCTGATCAGAGCCCAAAACGTGAGCAAAGACCCCTGATGCCTGTAATGAAATGATTTGTGACAGTTTTAGATCCATTGTGATCTGCTCCCTGTGAAACCTTTGCTCCTCAGTGTTGCTTATGAATGGAAATCCATTGATCTGCCTCTGGGTTCTGCTCTGCAGCTTCTTTTTTAATAGGAAGAGCGATTTAGGGAGGAAGGAGCGTCCAGGAAAGCGTCCTGCGTTGGCTCGGGTGGGGCCTGGGCTTTCTCCCAGTCCCTCAGGAAGGACGGGAAGCAGGGATCAGACAGCTTGAACACTCCAACAGATGTACGGAGTCTGGTTAACAGGAATTATGAATAGCTCCCACTTCTGAAGGAAACGGCCAAAGCAGCTTAATTCCAAACATATTCCTGTACGGCCGTGACACAAATGGAACAAATAGTCTCTGAAGCCCTTTTGTAAAAGATATTGATAAGCTTCGGTACTGTGTGGAGCAGGGGTTCCCTGTTTTCCCCCTGTGGTGACCCTCACTTGGTTTCTCACCATAAATGATGTGTTCTGGCTGCTTTCCTGTGATAAAACCAAAGTTAAACAAATTACCAGCATATAGACTTTTTTTATTACATTACAGTTTTTCCCTGAAAGAAGAAGGACTCATCGGTACTGCAGCATTTTTCAGACATGTCTTTTAATGGAAGAGTTTCCAGGCTGTGAATGAAACTTCCAGACAGCGACTTGCCTCGCCCACATTATGCTGAACATAATCATTCCTACAACATGGACGATTCTGCAGCGATGCAACGACAGATGGGACTCGCTCTGAGAAGCAGTGATGCTGCAGACT
The DNA here is from genome assembly GCA_036024015.1 of Craterocephalus amniculus. Classification (NCBI taxonomy): domain Eukaryota; kingdom Metazoa; phylum Chordata; class Actinopteri; order Atheriniformes; family Atherinidae; genus Craterocephalus; species Craterocephalus amniculus. Next base: position 36,193 of record JAVQJG010155228.1, read on the forward strand.
TTGTCTTTTATACTTTTGCATTCAGACAAACATTATGCTCTTTTACCTCGGAGCTGGAGCTGGAGCTGGTGCTGATGCTTACCTCGCTGTTCAGAAGAGCCAAAATGTCGTTTTACTGAACGCAGACGAGACATTTCTGATTTCTGAACGTAGCCGGGACATAAGAAGGACTATGTCTGAAAAGAAAGCTCTAATTAAAAAAGCAGATGGAGTTTATCCCAAAGCGTATCCAGGCCTCTGTCTCTGGGAATACGTGTGATTCGTTTTATCGCATACTTGCACATGTTTACACCAAGGAGCAACCTCTGGCTTAGAAAGGTGGAGCCTGTGTAGAAGTGCCAGAAACTGCAGTTCCCCCCCTCCTCCACTAGGTGCTGCTGCAAACAGAGCAATTCTCCATAGACTCCCATGTTAAAAAGAGCAACTTTACAGCAGAATAAAACATGTTTACAGCCTGGTTCAATAAACCATTTTAGCTTTAAAAGCTCAGGTTTACCTTCATGACACCTGTGGGGGGAGGGAAAACTTTCTAACTCAGTCGTTTAGATGTTATTTAATCCTAAAGTTCTTCAGAATTAGGGGCGTGTTCTTTTGATTGACAGGTGTCAGATATCCGGGTAAAGCAGGCCAAGAGTAGAATAACCACAGTTTTAGCCGCCTGACAGTGCGCCTTGATTTTATCCCGGGTTAGCTTTGTTAGCTTGTTGCTCAGAGTGTGATGGGTGTCAATCATCCCTTCCCACACACACAGCCCCCTCTCAGAGCCTCCCCATCAGCCGTTTTTAGGTTTTCCAGCAGTCACGACAGTACACGTGGCAACCGTGGGAACCTCCCACTGAGCTTCTTTCAGCTCATCAGAAACATGCGGGTCATGTGGTTTTAAGGTTTGTCCATTTATGTTACAGTCTTTACATGTAAAATGCATGTTTTTCTGTCAGGCTGCAGAGTGGGGAGAAACTTAGAGGAAGGGAATGTTTGGAAGAGAAATGTCTCGGAGGGGTTCTGCGTGAGTGACTCGATGTGGTAACGAAGCGTGCATGCTGAAGTGGTTTCACCGTAGTACGCGCACAGAATCAATCACAACGGCCCAACGAGACGAGAAGGAGACGGAGACGGCCCACTTGGCTGGTAGCTGGTGAGAAACGAGCGGCACTGGGTTTAATTTGGGGTCGGTGCTCCGTCAAAGCCCGGCTGGCGACAGAAAGTTGGACGGGGAGGGACTCCTCTGTGTTCACACGGGCCGAAGTGGGGAAGGAATATAGGTCATCCTCCGTCAGACCTCCTTCATCCTCCAGCTGCTGCGTCTCATTGTTGATTCTCAGACGGTTCATATAGAAAAGTGATTCCTGGCTTCGCTGGTCTGTTTCGGTGGAGCATGACTGCATGTTTGTGAAGGTGCAGCCGTTATGTGACACGTGAGGAAGTAGCGTTTGTCATGAGAAAGCGGAAAAATAAAAGCTTTTTCACCGTGTCGGGATGCACAGCATTCATTACCCCCCCTTTCCCCTCCCCTTCCCTCGATATCTTTTCTCAATTACTGTAGAAGTGAGAAAATGCATCAATTTGTTTCCCCCTTCATGTCTGTGTCAGCAGCTGCGATCCTTTTCCATCTCTGCCACTCGGCGGCTGCGACTGCTGATTAAACGAGCGTGCTCTAAATGTGCCCATTCTCTGATCTTTATGGTAATGCAGCGATGGATGTCTCACTGTCTGGCTGCAGGAACCAGGGACAAACTGCCTGCATCTGAGAGGCGCAGAGGGTTGATTGATTTTCCGTTTCATCTCTAAAGCTGGACGAGCCTCTGAGGCCAGGCTTCACAGAAACATCACAGCTTGCAGAAAATCCTGAATTTCCAGGGTCAGTTCGGGTCAAGAGATCCCAGACTTTGCTCTCCCCGGCCCACTAGCTGCTCCCTGCGGTCTCTTCTAGGTTAAACGTTCTGGGTAAACCTGCCCCACGGAGGTGTCCTGGAAGCATCCGCCTCCTCCGGCTCCTCTGGATGTGGAGGAGCAGCAGTCCAGCTTTAGTACAGATGAATGTTGCACCTCCCAACCCAAGCATCCCTGTCATCCATAAAAATCCCAACATTACCAGCAATGTGTGACTGTAAATACTTTCCTATCTGGTTCCAAAACATAAACGCTGCTGTTTGATGCTTTTTACCAGTCAGCCCGAAGCTATTTTACATCTTCGGTCGCCTGACAGGGAACAGTAAACCTTTCTACACCTACCTAAGCTAGAAGCTAACAGTCTGATGCTATTTAGTGTATTAAAAACTAAACGGCTGAACCGGATATGTTTTATTACTTTATTAGATACTTGTTTATGATTTTACCTGCTTCTCTCTGTGTAAAAGTAAACACATCCACTTTTACCAGGGGTTTAACACGTCTGAACCACCGTGGCTGTGAGTGGGAGACGCTCTCAGCCAAACCTGCTTCTATCAGAAAAACTGCAGAGTTGTTACAAAAGCAGGCTTCTGATTGGCTATAAGATCACAAACGCTGTGTACTGATAGGATGCTGCTTCTGCCATTCATAGCAGCCTCTGCTTTTGCTTCGTAGACACAACGCTGAATGACGAGACAGTAAAACCTGATGAACATAAAGAGTTTTTATTACCAGGTGACTGTGAATATTAACCAGGGAAACTTTAATTTCCGGCATAAACACTTTATTTTCTTATCTATGGAAGATTTATTTTGAAAAATGCTTCGGATGATAGCACTTGGTAAAAGAACATAAGTTGGGTCGAGTCCAGGCTCATGTGTCTAACAGTCTGGATCTGGACTTTGAGGATCCCTATTTTACACATTATCAGTATTATTCTGATTATGGCCATATTATGTTGTGATTTTGTCAACATTCAGTTCTACAGCAGCTCTATCAGCCCAAAGCCCGAATCACTTACGTTGCTGTCAGATGACCGTTAGCGGTGCTCCCTGTGCTAATAAGTATAGAATAGAATATGGATCTCCTTGTTCCACTTTGAGCGTTTCCATGACAATATAACATTAGTTAAATGCAGTGCGTTGGATTTAGTTTGATCTTTTATCAGCCATGGTGTCGGATTCCTCCCACAGCCACTTCTGGTTTAACTGGACCTGCCGTCCATCTACAGTAATGACCTGCAGCTAATCAAGTGTTTTACATTTACATTACCTCGTACTGCCATGAAGAACAATAACGGCTGTTTCCCTTGTCCCCCTGCTGCCCACAGAGCCCAATAAAGCCTGGTAATGAATGCCCTGCCATAGACCAAGCTAGCTTCAGAAATCTTCTTCATTGGTTGGCAATAAAACAGCAGCTCGATGGTTGGAGTGGGAAAAGAAACTTTTCCTTCAGCTTGCTATGAGACTGAAGCGGATCAGATAAAACTGCCATAAAACTCTCAACTTGTTAACAAACTAAAGCCTAATGACAAATAATGTCAACCCAAGGTTCATTAAGCCCAACGACTGCTCGTCGTGGAGCTTTACAGTCTTAGATTTCATTTAATTATTGAAAACATTCCTTCTGCTTGTTAATTACTGAGCCGTGGCATCAGAGGAGTCTGGCTTTGGTGAGACTCTGGTCTGGCTCGGCTTGGAAGGATGGATGGATTTCAGCCTCTGACACTAATATTGGTGGCTGAAATGGCCATAAAGTCCTTTTCCTCTCCCTGTATGTATTTCTGCTGAAATATTCTCTAAATAATAATAAATAATAAACCCAACTTATATTTTATTGAAAATAAAAGTTGGAGTTGCTAAATGATGTGACAATGTTTTCACCATTTAGCTTCACTATATTCTGCCATATCTAACATTTCCAGAGCATTATGCATGTATCTGAAACCTGACAAAACCATTTGTTTCTCCAGCTAAAAACAAAGGAACGTCTGTTTTTATTTGTTTTCCATGATGCAATCTGTGAAAAAAACATGCTGCAATCACACAAATGTTGGTACTTCTTTTGTTTGTTGTGTGATCGGATGTCAAATCAAAGGGGAGGCTGGTGCACCAGACTGCTTTGATACAAACAGGTGAAACACGTGTTTCTAATATAGCAGCTGTTTTTCCACCAATCGCTCACAGTTAATAGAAAATATCTATAAAAATATTCATGGAAAGGCTTGAACAATGGACCTGGGGGTAAATATGTGTTTGTTTGGTCTCATCTGGCCGTAGTACACTGCAGCTATTAACGAACCAATCCCAGTTTAAGGTAATTGACCCGTTTACTGTCTGATGGAACAGCTGTATTGATGCATTTAGTTGATCACAGCCTGTTTTGTCGGTTTTCGTGGTCTTGTTGTTGGCGTCTGTTTTGCCAGTTTTATAATTGAAACCATTTGCTGGGATTGCAGAGCAGCACCAGCAGACAGACTGATGGACAGATAATCAGGCTTGGTGGGAACAACCCTCCACTCCAACCACATTCTGTCATTTTAATCAGTTACCCGAAGCAAACGATGCACATTTCTATGTAGATGAACGAATCTATTTCCATTCGCTTCTCTAGGAACATTTCCGATGCATTTAAAAGGGACATATTATGTAAGAATAAAAGTCTTAATGCAACATGCATTTCAGTGTTTGAAGTCACAACCCGGCCATTTCCCATCAGGTTGGAAAAATCTCCAAGCTGTTGGGGTTTTTACCTCCCATCCCCCCTCATCTTCCCCCAACTTCACCTTCAGATCAGACTGAATTCCATGGAAAGGTTAAACTGCTTCTACAGTATGTCTCCCTTTGGATTTAACATCAGCTCTCTAAAAGTGAAAGGAAAAATAACTGGACAATAGTGCTGCATTTGTACTTGACTGTTTCTTGTGGCATGTAAAAAATGCTGTATAAGGCTGCGTTACCACCAGGACGGTCTGCTGGACTCGCTGCACCGTGCTGGCGTAGCGCTTCCCGAGGCCCATGTCTTCTATCAACACCAGTGTCTGAGAAAGCTGGCCTGTAACTCTGTGATGGATAGCTTACCCTTTAGGTGTTCTATGGAAGTTCTTCAGACATTTATATCCCGTCCCGAAAGAATATTGTCTAGATGTTGACCCGGTTGTGGTATTCTGAGACGACATATCGACAGGCTGAGCAGAACATCACAACCCTGCAGCCAAGATCCGGCTTCAGTCTGGAGCAAACTAGCTGTTAGTGACGTGTCCGTGTACGTAACAGGAGCTCGCATGTGCCAAGTATGGAAAAATACTATCGTTGACTTGAACACTTGAGGCTGTGATGTGAAGATGAGGTCAGAGGTTAACACAACGGTGGAAAGTTGGGTCCTTATCTGCCACTACCAGCACTTTTAAGGTATTTCCTCCCAGTTTACTCTGTGAAAAACACTTGCACCGTAACCGTTGCCAACGAACTGGTAAATAATACAACTGAGATTGGCCTTTTCACTATTTCACGGTTTTACAGGTCTTACGGTGTTTTGAAGATAATTGTGGTATTGAACATATTCCCTGTGAAACTGAAGCGCTGCCAGATTATAGATCCCGTTCTGTCTTTCTTAAGAACCAAATCGTCCGTTACACATTCAGTTTCCATCCCTCAACACTCGTAACTCATCTTGTTGTTTGTCTTACTCAAAGTTTCACGTCAGCATCTCACAACTCCCTGAGTATATGTGACATGTTGTCCACACCTGCTGCATACTCACTGCAATAATGCAACAATAAACATGATTGGCCGTGAATCGCTACATCCAGAGCAACTTGGAAAGTCTTTCTGAAGCAAACAACCAGTTTTTGATTGACGAGACCATGTTATCTTCTCCCCATCTGTCAGGGCTTGAACCAGTTTAATATCACTTTGAAATTCAATCAGTAGTATTTCATTTAAAATGTAATATTTCTTGCATGGTCCCAGTATTACAAATGAATACATGATGTCAAATGCTTTTTACAGCCCATTAAAATTCATATCCATCATTTTTTAATGACTCCAGTTTTTGATGTCCTGATGTTGAATATGTATTTTATTTTAGCAATTTAAATGTATACAGTATACCTGATGATAAAGAAAGATCCCATATTAGCTCTTTAGCCACACACTGGGGCAGAGGGTTACAGGCTGGAAGATTATACGGTTGTTGTTACATTATCCAAAGCTGGAGGCGTCCCCCTCCATGCTACACCCCCTATGCTCCTCTCTCCAAACTCCGGAGGTCTATTTTGGGGATTAGTGGCTTTTTATGAGCTCAGTTCCCTCAGCAAGGTAGCAAATTGCCATGCAATGTGCAGCAAACACACAGAGGACATGTTTTAATTTGTCACCTCACCAGCTGTAAGCCTCCATTAAAGCCGAAGCCACTTCGGAAGAAACTCTGTTACTCTCTGTTCCATTTCACAGCCTTTCATGTTATAATCCACTGTCGGCTTCACTCATACATCTGATCTGAGCTGTGCGAGTGTGTGCAAATATGTGTGCTTTGTGGTTCTTGTGTATTTTGTTACCTCAACCAATTCCTCTTCTTCACGCCAGTTATGGATTCAGGTTAAAACTGTAATCAGAACTGAACACTGACTGATGACAACAGATGGGCTCAAAGTGACTGTGAGTGCTTTGAGATTACATTGACCTGAATTGGCACCACAAAGCTGAACTGAATTGAATAAATGAGTTGTAGGACTTGAGTACTGTCATTATTGAATAAAATGTGGGTTCAAATTAAGTTTAAAGTGAGTCCTAAGGTCTTATAAAAACAAACCTCATTGATGACCACCAATGACCCGTCTTGGAGACACCTTTGGGTTGCAAGCGGTAATGGTGGGAATGAAAAGGTTTTAACAGAGGGTTAATAGAATAAAAATGACGCAAGCGGCCTGCAGTTCAAGATTCAACAAGATGTCATCAAGTGACATTTTAAAATTAATTTAACTAGAAAACTAGAAAAAACTAGGATTTTTGATCGTGGGCATTTTGTGTTTGAGTTAGACACTCAAAAGGAAAAGTCTGTAAAGAATCCTTTTTAAAGAAATGCTTGGAACCAGGTAAAGATCCAGATCACCCCCAAATTCTGATCCCTTGTTTATTATTCCATTTCTAAGATTTCATAGTTTGTTTAGATATGTTGTTAAATGACAGACGTACTGTATTGAACATAGCCTGGCAGAGGTAACAATGTAGATCTCACTGAACTGTACTACCACAGCCTCCAGGAAGAAGCAAAGGCAGGAAACTAAACCATGTTTTCTGAATGTAGAAAGTAGTAAAACTTGGGTTTTGCCTTCAATATAAATAAGTTTGTACTAGACACACACACAAATAAGTTGTGTTTATTTCGAATGCATGTTATGATTTTTTCTTGAATTCCCCTTGAATGACTCCGCGTAAGATTGGCCGGCATCCGTTGGGTGGGAGTTCATCTCAGCAGGGCATCTCATCAGAGGAGCATCTCATTAATAGAAAGTCTGCTGATTAAACACAAGAAGCTAAAACTGATAAAAACTGAAACATGAAAACCATCGCAGGAGAATAAACTGATGAAATTATTACATAAAGAGTTTCATGGAGTCAGTTAAGGTATCTATAAGTATACCGCTTTCACCTGTAGCTATATACCTACAGCTACACACCTACAGTACAGCTATACACCTACCACTATACACCTACAGCTATGTACCTACAGCTACACACCTACAGTACAGCTATACACCTACCACTAT
>JAVQJG010155252.1:0-16372 GCA_036024015.1 Craterocephalus amniculus
CCCCCCAACCCCCCCCCGTACCCCGCCCCCCCCCCGCCGCCCCCCCTCCCCCGGGCCCGCCCGCGCCGGCCCCCCCCCCGCCCCCCCCCCCACTGTGCTGCCTTTTAAGGCCACCTCTAGAGGCATCATTACCTCCTTCAGATACAGTAAGACAGAGGAGGCATGAACACTGCTGGTCACAAGGAGGAAACTTTGCAGCATCAAAGGAGGTTTTTCAAAAAGCATTTCTATATTAAATTGTATTATCCCAGAGCTTAACTATAGCCTGGACTAAATGCAGAGAATTGCAACAGTGTAGAAACAGTCGAAGCCACTAATGGTCCCTTGTTGGTGCAAAAATTGTGACAACGGAGAGACAGAAGAACCTCCAGGTCTGACGCTCCGCCCTCTATGCAGTATGCCAGCTTTATTTTTGGCTGCAGGAAGTTTTTAATAACATGACTCATCCAAGTTAGTGATTAATCATCTCACTCATAAATATTAATGCTGTCCGGCTTCACTAAGCAGAGATATTTCTCATCTGCCATTATCCTGCAACAAATAACTAAGATGGGTAATGAAATGAAATCTTTTAAAGAGATTCAGTGAAAATAGTGGGGTTTTCTTTCCTCCTGTTTGTGAAGAACAAGTTGACACATGTGCCGTTCATGTGCGGCAAAGCTGCCCCTTTTTGTTGGATAACGTGAGTACTAAGGTAAAATGTGGAAGAGGAGACAAATAGCAGTTAGTTATAGGAGTGTATTCTCAACATGCTCAGTCTCTGTTTGATTCTCTGTTGTTAGTTTTCAGCTAACTGAGTCGACTGAAGAGAGCCGGGCACCTTCAAAATGGAAAACAAAGGAAACAGAGAATGTGTGAACTGCCACACAGACAGGCACACTGCACTGATATCACTTTTTTGTGTAGCCTCAACAGACTACAGACAGCTTTGTCAGCATTTATATAAAAAAAAAAGATATCCACACTAATATGTTCATAAAACTCTAAAGATGAGTTTTATCCTCCTCAGTTTTTAATTGATTGGGATTTTTTTTTTTTTTCATTTTGGAAACGGCACAAACATAGAGACATCCACCAGTCTTCAAAAACATCCGACTTTTTACTTGACTATTCTAACTTTCGACACAGGAACATGGGAGACAGACCTTGAAATTACTTTTGCCATCTGTATAGAAGTGCATTAGCATTTGAAAAACCAACAACATTAGGCCAAATCAAGAGAAGCTCATTCACAGGCACTTGAAAGGCGTCTCCAAACAGAGAAGTCTTTTAGCTTTACATAAAGAAATCCTCCCATAATTTAAGCGAAGGTCTGTTTATCCACCTGCCGCAGTGCAATTCACGGCTATTTTTCAGTTTCTTTCGGAGACTCAGGTCTCTAATGATCCCAGCGTGTCTCTACAGTGTGTGTCTCACCCCAAGCAGAGCGCTGTGTGGACTCCCTCCTGTGCTCACAGGCGCGCAGGGCTGTGCTGACCGCTTCATCTTGTGGGATAAAACCAGTCTTTCAGTCTTCTCTCAAGCCTTGTGGGAGCTGAGCTGGAGTTCCAAGACTAAAACCTCAAAGGTTGGAACACCACCACAGGTTACACATCTGACTGCCGGAGCCTTGGTTTTTCACTGGTAGTCTCTGGCGGGCGGCCATATCCCTTGTCAAGTCAGAACACTTTGAAAAATTTAGAGTATGAGCGTATTTTTGTTTTTTCCTGTGAAGCCTGAATCAGAAAACGAAGACTGTTTTATTCCTTTTGCATGGAAATGTTTTATTTAATATTTATTTATTGACTTATTTATTGTCCTATAAACAGGCAGCCCAGTGCGCTAGTGGAACCATATTCCATCCATTCATTCTCATCTGAGAGGAGCTGATGAATTTGGACATTGTGCTTTTTTTTCTTTTTTTTTATGTTGCAGCACAGCAACATTAATTATGCACATTTAAAGCTAATTTCAGCAATTGGCTGCGTCTGCATTTTTAGTTTAATTACTTCCACTTGTATTCTGATTAGACATTTTGGCCTCTGGGTGTTTAAGTGATGTGATGTAACAATGGGCGGGGGAAGAAATGCTTCAGAAGTTTAATCTAAAAAAATTATAGAAAAATTTATAGACAATGCGGCATTGCTTATTTTTAATGTGCTTTTTTTTGGCTTGAAATCAGCGTTTTCAGAACATGCAGTCTTTTTGTCAGACTGGGAAGAGTGTGGAGCACAAAAAAAAATCTTGCTTGTCCCTATTGACAAAAGCAAAAGTCAATAGGACGCTACATGGGATCTGTCTAACTGCCTGTCTATTCTGCCTGCTCTCTAAGCTGCATGCATGACCAGGAAGAATTAAAATACTGTCAAAATCTATATTTGAATCGGCAAATATGCTTCAGTTTTGCCCAGGTCCATCTCTTTAACCAGAGATTTCTGTGACTAAATATGTACTTTTTAAACTATTAGGTCCCTCTTTATAAACCCCAGTCAAACAGAATTCTAATAAAGATGCCCTGCACTACATTTAGCTGCTGTTAGCAGACGTGTGGGTTAGAGAACTTTGTGCTGGTTCAATTAAACCACTGCATGCTGTGAGGTGAATGTCTCTCAGGAGCAACATGCTCTGCTTTCCCATCGCATCCTTCTGGCTGTTACTGTTATAGAGAAATAAGCGAGAAATAAGTGCAAGGGGGCGTGAGAGGTGATGGTCATACAACCAGAATACAGGAGTGGGGAGGGTGAAAAAACGTCTACAGCTCTGTCGCCCAAAGGTTCATATTTTCTATCCATTTGCCAAATGCTGTTGCTAACTTATCCTTGATTGATAGAAGCTGAAGGTTGATCTTTAGCTGCTACTAACAAAAATAACATGAGGATTTTAAAAACCTCTCTACTTTCTTTACATATATACGCCAGTCTGCCTTATTTGTTCCAGTGGCAGCAACATTTACACAGTGTAGCACCGTCAAGGCAATTCTGAAGTGCTGTATCGTGTGCCGGTCCTAGAAGCACATAGTGTTTGCACGTGGAGGTAATGGAATTGTTTTACTCAATGTGCTACTTTCATCCTTGGAGTAATATTTACCCGTCCTCATGTTCCCACTGCATCTGGCCCTGATTTCTAGTCTTTCCACACGCTTCCCTGTTATTTGGCCTATCTGCAAAAACAATCTATATTTGGTTTTGAGATTACATGCGCTGTGAAATTCATTCAACTCCTCACACCGCACTCCTGGCAAAGTAGATATTGTTTCCTTTCATATTGTAATATCAGTGTGAATTCCATTTATGCCCTGGCGATAAATGACTGGGTGTTTGCCTTGTTAACGCTTATTTATTACAGTTATATATTACCAATGAGACGCACGCAAGGACACACAAGGTGTCCGTCTCGCCTCAGTTTCGGTTACATGGTGCTGTGTGGGTCTCTGATGCCACTGCTGTGACAGACAGTGGATATTCTTTTCCCCAAACACTCGCCACACATCAGGCGGGGTCGTGGCCAGCTGGAGACCCGTGTCTCTTAACTGTCCCCACCACTTCCAACGGAGGCCATGGTGGTCATTGCCGCTCTCCTCTGGGAGGTGTTACCGTGACATTAGGAAGTTTCTACAACTCATCTTTCCGACGCTGCTCATCCCAGAGATGAGGCATGTTTGGCTTCGCCGCTCGCTTTAAATGCAAGAGAATAAAGAATCCAGAAAAGGGGGAGGGGATGAGGTATGTTTTGGAGGGCAAATGCTGCAACCTCGGAGCACTCATGGGATATTAGGCGGGCTTTCCAGCCCTGCTTTCCCACTGAAGCTTAACGGCCTCGCCCCTGCGATCACGCTTCTCTTTGCTGGTACGTGTGCGCCGGGCCGGGAGCTGTCGGAGTGTCTTAGCTGGAATTTCAGTGGAAGTGAAGTCCGTTCCCCTTCAGTCGTTCGGCCGGGGGCATGAAATTATAGAGTCTGTATCTGCACCCCTGTCTGCAGTACATCAGTAGCATATATACCCTCCAGGCACTTGTGTTGTGTGTTTTCATTTTTGGTTGCGCGCCTGGTGCTGCTCGGGGTCACTGTTAAATGTCAGCGGCTGAAAGGATGCACTTTGTTTAGGTTTTCACATTTTTAGTGCACAGACTGGAAGTCATGAACAGTCAACTGCCAGTAATGGCTGACATTTGTTTTGTAGAAAGCGATATTGCCCGAGTCCAGATGGTGACTATGGATATGACATTTCAGTAAGCTGCTCTATTTTCGAAGGAAAGAGCTAGTTGTTGTAAATGGGAAGGCAAAAATTAAACCAACCAAACCCACTTATCTTTTTATTTTATTTAAAGTTTGACGAGTTAACTATTGAAGTTTTCACCCTGGAATTTAACCTTAATTATTTCTTTACTTTATTGCAGTTATCAGTGAAAATGCAGGCTTTATATTGCGAGTATTTCTGCAAAGTAAGCTTCACTGCCCGATCCTTTAATGGCCCTTTTTCTGTCTGTTTGTTTCAATTTGAATCAGCAAAGAGGAATTTTTTCAATATTATTCCTTTCTAGATCTCCCAACTCACAATGAAGACTTAAAACATCCCAACCAAAGTGCTTTAAGTAATTTTACGGAGTAAAAAGTACATGTAGCCCTCTCCGTCTATTCAGCACGCTGAGCACGCACTTTCGCCATCCATGGCACCTCGCTGTTCGGCATGCTGGTGCACCAGCCGATTTTTTTAAAATGGCTGCCAACCCTGGTGCAGTAGACTCTTTGTTTACTAGCAGGATGCTTTAATATGCTCCGGTCTAAATGATTGGACACAGCCGCCCAGTCGTTTGGCTCCAGCATTCAGCACCATTACGATGGAAGTCCAGAACAAATCCCCTCCACATTTAGGTGTCAGCGCGCTGTCATGGAGAGGAGATACCTCTATACAGTAAGTGGATGATGCCCGACAGAAAATGAGTTGTGCGCCTTTGTGCACCCTTTAACGCTCTTGGTCAGTTTTTTCGGACCACACTTGGTTTTAGATTCAGGAGAAAAGGGGATTTTTTTTTTTCTGTCCTCCGTTCCTTCTTTATTTCTTTCACCATGTTCGAAAAGCTGAAAATGATCTGTCAAAGGCAATGATACAAGGCAACGTGATGGATGGGTTTGTCTTACTCTGCCTCTCAATCTTTCACTCCTTCCCCTGCTGCCATCCTTTCTGTTTTTTTCTCCGAGGAAAGCCATTATTTTCATCACCCTCTACATTTCAGCCAAATTCACTATATCAGTCCGTGCCTGGCCAAAGGGAAGAAAAAGCCATCCTGTAAGAGTTAAATTTCATTTCCTTTGCCCGCACATATATTTTTAGGTTTTTTTTTCTACGCTTTGGTCATGGTGTTGATTTACAATGTGACATTCTTTTTACCCGATGCACCCAATACGGAAAAGGCATGGCAGAGACTGCTGTAATTGAAATTTCCTTATGATTACATTTGTGTACATGCATCTCCCGGGAAATAGCCAGCCGATTGGGAAGCTGCACATTTTCAGATGTATTTAAATGAAGCCATAACGGCAACTGGGTGCTGGACCATAGGCGGCCCACCAGCAGTTCTGGGTGCACGCGTTTGAAAAGAATGAATGCCTAAACCCATCAGGAAAAACAACAGCACATTAACAGGCCCCGCTTGATTACCACAGCAGCTGAGTGGTATCACACAACAGTGAACTAACTCCTCGGTTTTCTTTTTGCACATCGAGAACTTTTGCCACCACAGGAACATTGAATCTTAAAAGGTAGAACATAATCAACCTGTAGAGCCGTGGCCAGAAAATTGCACATTTCCCGTCTCATTGTGTGCTGCAGTTGTGGTAATGAAAAAGAGCTTTTCAGTGTGTTGTTGTTACTGACCATCTCTGTTTGTTTTAGCACCTCTCTTTTTTTTTGTTTCATTTCTGCTTTGCTCTCCCTGCTCCTGTCTTTCCCCCCAAAAACCCGCTGTTCAGCCTCAAAGCTGTTAGCTGATTTGATCAGTGTGTTGTGTAATGTTTTTTACCCCAACGGGAAAAAACAGCATCGTGGATTGTTGTTTCTCTAGTTTAGAAGAAAAATGATTTATCTGCAGAAACCGAAAAGATGCCACAGTATGTTCAGGTTTAGGTCTACATGCTTTTACCATGTAAGCAAGGATGTGTTCAGAGCTGGGGCTCATGAATGTCTAAGGCGGTTTTCTCGTTTTCTCGACAAGCTTGCTGTCCTGCTTCTTGTTTTTTTTTTCTTTTTTTTTTTCTTTGAAATCTTTTATCTTATAGAAATAAATCTATAAGATTCAGACAGACAATGGTTGGCTTCAACATGAAGCAAAAACTAGCAGAATGCCACTTTCTGTTTATTTGGATGTTGACAAGAAAGCCATCAAAGCCTTGGATCACTACAAGTCCCCTCCTATATTTTCAGCAGACGGTTGCCAGAGAAAAGAAAAAAAGCTCTGGTAGGTACAACACTGCTGCTTGCCGCGGCAAGATGGTAAAGCAGCACAAAGTGACAGATGTCAGCGCTCGCCAAGTCAGAGAAAATAGCCGCTGCGCCAGCCCGAATTAGCCCACCGTGTCTGTTGCACGGACAGAGGTTGACAAGTATATGTTTAGGCCTGATGCGGCTTGATTTCATCTTCCTGTCTTCTTGTCTGATGCTGACAGGTTTGCAGCATTCAGGGGTTTGGCAAGAAGGGGAGATGCATCTGAGAAGATTTATATTACAAACCAAAAATGGCAAAAATGCGTCGCGTCACAGAACAAAATGTGTGGTTTTACAACAATATGATTTGCACAATGATATAAACCAGGATCTTGTTTCCCTACAAAGTGTTTGCTTTGGTTCCAGTTGCTTTTTTTCTGTTTTTTTTTTTTTGTTGTTTTTATTTCTTACATTTCTGATACAAACTGAGTTCAGGTTTTCTTTATTCGTTGGTTTGCCCCAACCGTCTGAGAACTTGTATGAATGACAGGTGAAATCCTGACAAGTGATTGGTCCTCAGTCAGATTGTTTGCACATATGCAGTTGGCTCATGTCTGCATGAGCTGCTGATGCTCCTCTCTTAACAGAGACCTGCTGGAGTTGAAAGGGGGGACTAGCTGAAGTGTTGATAGGTGCCATTATCATCCTAATATTGACCTTAACACTTTTGAAGGATTGCATTAGAAGTCTGTGGGCAGGTTGGCTTTTTCATTTCTTTTGCATAAAGACTTTCTGCTCATCAGAGGAGGGATGATGGAAATGATACAGTCACCAGCACATATGACTGATCACATCTCAACAATCATCTACGTAAAGCTGCAACAACAGCTTCACTGATCTGTGTGTGGAGCCATGAGCTGCCCTTTAGTAACTCTTTTGCCAATTGGGGGCACAGCTGAAAAGCCTGCATCTGCAAGAGGTTTGCTTCATAGCAGCAAATGAAAAAAACAGGCAGTTCAAACAAGAGAGCTGGCAGCCGGCAGCACCGAGGGGGCAAATGTGATCTGTAGGAGAAGAGCAGAGAGAAATAGAACAATAACAAAAAAAGGTTAAAGGCCAATGTTTTGTGTCATGAACCAAGAGTTTGGTGTGAAAGTTTGAAGTTTTACAAGATGACCTCTGTTCTGCTGCAATAAGTTTAGAGCCCATATTTTTATGTTTGATGTTTTGTTAGTGTAGCATTTGCCTGATTCTGCATGCCGTAGCGCCTCTGTTTCACACTTCAAAGCACATCAACATACTGTTTCAAAATTAAGGGGAATCTGCATGCAGAAGTTCAATAAAGGTGTTTATGTCTGTTTCCACAGTGAAAATTGTGAATTTAAACCTGTACTCTGAATCTCATGCAGTAGCATCTGGAATAGGCCTCAGCCCCCCGCAACCCTACATCTGAATGACAGACATAAGTAACAGAAAATCATTTGTCCATATCTTTCTCTACAAAAAACAGTTTGTGATCACTGCTTTCATCACCTGCTGGCATCACCCGGCATCGATTTGTTTTTAATCATCTTACCTTATCATTATCCCTACAATGCCCCCTTTGCCAATTTTTTTTGGTATTTTATAGAGTTTAAATGTAAAAGATGGCAACATTTTAATAAATTAACCAAACAGAGTTCATGTTCTGCTTCAGACTTTGAATAATTTATTTGTTAGTTCACAGAAAATGTAATCTCTTACCAATCATTACTTTGGAAAGAAAACTGCCAAAAATGTTCGTGTGTCTTAATATTTTTGTGTTTGAACTAGTTTTATGAAATATAATAATTTTAGATAAGTTATCTGCGGCTTTTGTAATTCCTGTTAAGGCCATTTAAGTTAATTAAAGTCATACAGGAGAAAATTGAGCAATGGAAATAAGTCAATGCACTTCCTAGTTGTCGCGATAAAAGGCAAAGAATATCTGCCACGCACATACATGTACGTCTATACAGTATGTAGAGCTCTGTGTATGGGCTTGGAAGTAATTATATCTTTGCTAGTGCCTGCACTGACGTGCCACGTTGCACACTTACAGTATGAGGTCCATATGCATGGATGTTGCACACAACACAAAAAATAAATAAAAAATTGTCCTCAGCCAGCTTGACAACAAACACAGAATGGCTTGGCTCGCCTCAAAAATTATTTATCCGGCTCCCCTCCTCCTCTCCAGCATGGTTTTTGTCAAGTCAGAGGAAACCATCTGCTGCCCGGTGATAATGGGTGGCCAGGGAGGAGGAGACTGGAAATAGGAACAGCAAATAAAATTGAGAGAAAATGGCAGCCACTGTCCCAGAACCTTCCTGCCTGCCTGCAGCAAGTCTGCCATCTTAATAAACATACCGCCTGATATCTCCTGGCTGATGTGGATATGTGTGTGTGTGTGTATATACACCAGCTGTGTGTGTATGGACACCTGTGTTTTCAGCGCGCATGTGTTTGCGTGTGTTTTTCCTATCTAACCTTGATCATTTTCAAGTCAGAATTGTTCCGAGCCGAGCTGATATGCTGTCAGTGTGACGGCACCCACTAAACTCCCCCTCCCTTTCTTTTTTTCTTTTCCCCTTCTTTCTCTTCTTACCTGGTGTGCTAGATCAGTGACAAATGGACAGCCTTTCAGCGTATGAGATCTTTCCTCCTTCGTTCCTCTGCTTTTAGTAAATAGGTGGGAGTTTGAATAAAAGGCAAGAGGACGACTGGAGAGCCAATCCTGTGAGTTAATGAGAAGCTGCCTGCGAAGAGATGAAAGTAAAGCATACTTTGAGGGGAAGATGGTAAAGCGTGCGAGGCAGAGGAGGAAAAACATTTATTAAAACAAATAGCCGGCTACAGTAAGCGACTCTCACCTCGAAATGGTTTGGTGGTTTCTTTCCTGGAGTCTCCGGGGCTCTCAAATGCAATTGTGCGCTTTGGGCATTCTCTGAGTAAACCATTTCAGTTTTCTCTTGTCTGAAGTTGACAGGTTGAGCCGAACAAAAAGACCTGACAGTCTGTCTCTCCACCTAAACCCAGCGTCATGCCCACTCCATCACTCTGTTTTCTACTTTGCCTTGACATGTTTCCTTTAGCTGCGTTTTTTTATTTTTTATCTTCTCTTGCCCCCCAGCTCTTCCAAACTGTCAGATAACTTTACGTATAGATACATCAACTAAGTGACTCTCATTGAACTTGTCTGCTTTTATGAATCCGTTGATTAGACAGCAGATGTTGCGCTGCATCAGTACCGCGAAGTATCTTTAAGAGCCGAAGCCCCCCCCTCCCCCTCCCCCTCTCCCTGTTCCCCCTGTGAAGCTGCGATAAATCTGTCCTAAAGCTGGAAGGGAAATTTTCCAGAGGCCGGATTGATCCAATATGTGAGGTTGCACGTTAATTTGCTGCGAGCCGAATTGTTTGGACTGCAGTTTTCTCGCTGTGCGGTCAGTCCGACGGGCTCTGTCGACACAGCTGTTGGAATGCATGATGGCATGCTTGATGAAGTGGACGCTGGGTCGAGGAGGGGGGGTAATGGAATGGAGGGATCAGGCAGGAGGACACAGGAGGGGCTTGGTGACCAGGTCTTTTCTATTAACTCCGGAGGCTGGCTGGGGCGAGCAGGGGAATAAGGTTTGACTCTGCCCTCTCCCTGCCCGGCTGTTAGACCAAGCGTCCAAACTTCAGATAGGGAGAGGCGAATATTGCTCAGGGGTTCAGCGGTGATTGACCCTGTGTTTTCATCAGCTTGTGCTTGCCTGATAACATTCCCCTCCTGGCTAAAGCAAAATATTAGAGGTCTGAGAGCCAAGAAAAGCTGGGGGAACTCTTAGTTTGGAAAAGTTGCAATGGATTCACTCCGGGCCCAACTTGCCATAAAGGTTTTCATTCACCTTTTTGTTGAAATCTTTTGAAAATAAATCTCTTCTTAGTCTGTTCAGTCACATTTGGGCAAAGAGTGATTTCCTATCGTGAAAGTTTAAGATGTACAAATTCTCTGGGGAAGAATCACAACTCCAATGTAGCCCACACTAGAGCGTTAATTGTTATTAACATATAAAAATGAAATATGGCTTCGTGTGCGGAGACTCTCGAGACAGCGAACAGGACTTTTTCCCTTGTTCTCATTATACATAGGCTATAATCATCACTCACTCACCGCTAATTATACTCCACTCCATCATCACGGCTCACTTCTAGACCTTAAAGAACTGTTAGGATGGCAGTGATTTGTTGCATTCTTCACTCAGAGCTGAAAAAAATGCAATTGTGTGGGAAAAAAGAAGACATTTTCTTTTATTTTTAAAGTTATAATATATGTGAATAAAAAAAGATCTATCCACCTATTAGATGACACAGATAAACTCAAATATACATAAGACACAGAATCCAGTCATTATTAACGCCAAGGCAAATTGCAGGATCATACGAATAAATTCTACTACTGCAGGGATTTAGGAAGAAAGTAGCCAGTGGTTTTGATTTAATTGGTTAAGGCTTGGCAATATATCGAGATTATCAAATATATCGAGACTTTGTCACGTTTATATCAAGTTAGCCTGTTTTGAGTTAAAAATATCTTCTTTTTTTTTTGCATTTTGCACAACTGGATCCTTGTAATGTTCATTGAAAGTTATATTTAATCATTTTAATACACATATTTAATACTTCATTTCAGTCAAATATCTTAAAGCACGTGTGCTTCTGATCCTTAATAAAAGTGCATTTAGCACTCAAGGCTATAAATTTGAATCATGTCTTTGTCTACTTGACCAAAGAAAATGTTTTATCAAGATTTCTATTGTATATCACGATGAAGAAAAAAGTGATCAAGATATGAAATTTGGCTCATATCACCAAGCCCTATAATTGATTATTATCTCATTAAAAGCATTTTTTGGTTATTAGCTGGTATGGAGTGTTCAGATGCATGCTAGCACAAGGCTAAGGAGAAAAGACTTTGATGATCTGACAGAAGCGCTTGTGGCTGCACATTAAAGTGGGAGGGGTAATAAGGTCAGTTTGGAGTCCATCGTTCTACAGTGAAAACTTTTATTTACAAAAATTACAAAGAGTTGGTGAAAACAAACGCAGCATTTCTGTACAAACGGCTAACATCAAATGTCTAGCGAGGTGGTGTGAGACGGATGGTCGGGGCATGTGCAGGAACAGGACCTGGGCACCTTACTGACGGTGAGTTGACCATGAACCCCTCTGTATACCAAAGTATTCTGGGGTCAAATAGGGGTCATCTGTCAGGCAGCTAATGCTTGTCTGCAACCAGGTAATGCAACATGACAAAGATCCCAAGGCCATCAGAATGCTAACAACAAATAAAAGAACAGATGTTTTTTGCAGTGGTTCAGTCAAAGTCCAGACCTCAAACTGATTGACATGCTGTTGTGGAACTTTAACAGACTTGTGCATCAATGAACGCTTGCAGCGCTCCATGAATTGAAGCCACGTATTTAGAAGAGTCCACGTTTCCTCTCCTTTCTCCGGTGATGCTCCGTGCTAATCAACCTTTGTGTTTCGGTTCCTCTCCTGCAGGTCTCCGGACTCTCTTCTGGAGACAACCAGACCCCAGGACTGCTGCTGGCTCCCGGCGTGAGGTGGGGACAGACGCCCATCAACCAGCTCACGCCATGGGACACAGATGAGCCCCCCGCCAAGCAACACCGAAATGGCGAGCCCACTGGTAATGATTCACATTCACACACTCACATTCACACATCCTCTACTTCTACCTGACACGAGTTTACCGAGTTTCACATCATCAGCATCTGAGCAGGCAGCAGATGTATGCATCCGCACAGGCTTCACACCTATGGGCCTCACCCCAGACGGCTCGGGCCGGCTGCACTAGCGTCGGATGCTAATGAGGCATCTCGACTGTCTTGCCTTACATAAATAGCCTGCTTCCTTCCCGAGCAATACATACTTTACAAATATAATCATGCATAATATACATTCAGAAATTTCAGCTTTACATAAAGCGGCTTAATCATGCATAAAATTATAGAAATGTCAGCGTGATGTCAGGAAGCTGGGGGGGGGGGGGGAGAGAAAAATGAAACCTTCATCAGACATCTTGACTCCTTCGCCGTTATTGTCCTTGTTAATGTTGTTGCGGCATCAAATGAACCTCATTCGCTCTCAGTCGCATCCGTTCAGCAAAAGTCCTCTAAATGATCTCCACCGGGTCTAATTTAGAGGTTGACCTTATTCCTTTCATGCTTTTTTTTTTAAACCCCGCCACGTGGTGCACAGACCTGACATTAAGGAGTTAAGCCAATATTGAAGTTTTTCTCTTTTTTTCTCTCTCTCTTCTTTACACGTACTGTAATGAACTCACCCAGAATGGCTCTGCCCTAGAGCTGTTAATTTCCTTCCCTCGCTCTGCCGGCCTCAGTCTCCTGCTCATCACAAATGGGTCTCATTTAAGAATAATACTTGGATGGAGCTGGCACCGGCGGAAATTCGGGCCCAAGGAATCCACGTTGCGGAGACAGCTGCTGCTCTGCGGTGGCAAGGAGTCGTACAAGAAAGAAAAATGAAAAAAAAAAACCTGTTCTTACATGCCTCCTAATTATAACTCGCTTTTCTCACAAGTACATTGGTTAACAAATGAATTATTTAACGTGAAACTTTTCTTTAGCAAAAGCCGATCGTGGCGTTATAAACGAGCGTGGAGCTCTGCGGTGAGCCGCAAGGTTTCACTCTCTGCTCCATCCGCGTCACACACACACACCCACGCCATGTCTCCTAGTGAAGCTGGAGGAAAGTGAAATGTCACCGATCCGGCACGCTGTCACATATGACACTCAAGCCAGAGTGCACCGTCGCATGTTGATTTGTGCACGTGCGCTTTCCCACATTCTGGCTGGCGTCTGCGATGAAGCCAGCTCCTTTTCACGCCTCGCTAAACTGCGTCGCCAGGTTTCTCCGTCAGCTGTGGCGGAATTAATCAACTTTCTGCCCAAAACTTCACTGTTTGTGTCGGAGAAAGTTTCTTTTCCTTTTCTTCTGTTGTCAGGCTAAATCTCTAGCAAATAAATAAGAAATAAGTGGAGTTAAATGTTTCATCCTGTAAGGAGGCGGTTACAAACTTGGAATAAATTCGATCTGAATGCAGAGCTTCCTTTTTGTTGGTGTTTGAGGGGCCCACGGGTCACGATAACGAAACCCTTCTTACCTAAATCATAAATTTTTTTTCTTTTTAAAAAGCGGAGAGCCGGAAAAGGACAAGGACATGGAGCCGGAGGGCAGATAGAACGTATATATGTCAAATTCTAATCAACAGCGTTGCTGCATTAAAACCTTAAAACTATGTACGATAAGGACTTATTATACTCTCCCTTTTTGATTAGAATCCTTTATCAGGAAGCTCTACAAAAGAAGGGAAATGAAATGCAGCGTTACTGCCGGTTAGCTCAACGCCACGTGAATTATGTACTGAGCTGGTCTCGTTGCGGTTTTCTCCTCTTTCCCATTCTTTTCTTCTCACTTTCTCTTTATCTCCCTTCCCTCTCCATCCATCTCTGCCCAGATTATTATATCAGCAGGGTTAGTACATGAATAATGTGGAGGTTTTGGGTTTTTTTTTGTTCATCTCCAGCTTTTTGCATGCTGGGATTTAGCCTTTGGCCCCCGAGCAGAGTGCTAGGCTATTTTTGGAGTAGGGAAAGCAAGAGATGAAGGAGCAGGAGTGAGGGATGCAAGGAAGGAGGGGAGGCAGCATTCAGGTCCAATACAGCCAGAACACCCTCAGCATCTATCGCCTCGGGGTAGAGAAATGATTGGCTCGGAGTATCTGAGTAAACACAGACTCCTGCATCGATAATGATGCCAAACGCTTCATGAAATAAGCAGGCGGGCGTTTACATTCAAACTGCGGTTTTTATTAAGGGTTATTATATATTATTCTAACGTCGACTCCATGTGCAGATCATGTATCCCCTTCAAATGTGTTGTTGTACATTAAGTCTTGAATCAAAACCCAGCCTTGGGCTGAAGTGGAGCAGCTCACCGAGGGCGGTGGTGTGCTGAGGAACAGACTGGCTTCTCCTGCTGCTTTCTGTCTCTATTTGATCATCTTGTATCAGACTTCAAATCAGCTCTCTGCCCCTGTTTACTGCTTTCCAGCAGCTTCCTGATGAGTCGAAAACGAGCCAGCAACATAGGAATACGTTTTTCCCGATTCTCCCAATGGCCATTCCGTGACAGCTCACCCGGGGTTTCCTACATGATCTGTTTGTTTGCATGTTTATGGTTTATGTACTCGCTCTGCACGGCTGTGGTCAGTTTTTTCCCTCTTTCTCGATTCCACTGATACTCATTTCGGTCCTAAAGGGACCACAATCCAGCAGGTTTTACACGTATCCAAGTGAGTCTTTGTGCACAACTTGATTGGCTGTTACATCCATTTAATTTGATGCGTGTGTTAAAGTAGGAATACATTGAAATCCTGCTGGATGGCAGCTCTCGTAGGACTGAATCGAGTATCAATGCTCTAATCTGGTATCCATATTCAAGAGTTCTGCCTTGTAAAAATATTTGTACAGCACTAAGCATCAGTTGCTTCCAAGCTGCCAGGCTTTCTTGTAATCTTTTAAAGTAATCTGGAGCAATAGTTAACCAGGATTTCAAAGTCTCACTCTGAATTTGGCTGCTTTTTCTTTCATTTTTTTCGTTCAGTCTTTGTACCTGATGATTCTCTGAAAGATGTCTCTTTGTTACTTAAACCACTTTAAGCTGATCTAAGGATCATTCAGACATAAAAAGCTTACTGTACCTCACACAAAGATGTTTCGAGTTGTATCTTCCTGCATTCTGTTGCTAACAGCCAGTCAACTGTTGCGTCATTTGTCCTCATTTATTTAGCTGCATCCACAAAAACTTTCAGAAATAACATAGTTTGACAGCTAAAACGCCATTTTTAGACCAACTTGGTGCTTTTCCGAAAGGCTGTGGGCTGAGAGGTTGACGCATCTCTGTGTATCCCTCAAATAACTGAGGAAACTCGACATGTGGAGGCCAAAAAGCAGAGCAGACCTTAAACTATCTATAGCAGATGAGCAATACCTGAAAGCGATGTCTTTTAGAGATAGGGAAAAGAAATCCGGCAAAGATCGGACATGGGACCTGGGAAATTCATCTGAGCCATCAGTTGATCTTCAGTTAAGCTGAAGCCTCATCAGAAATGGTCTCAGCGGAAGGATGGCTGTCAGGAGGCCGTTCTTAAGGAGGAGAAGCAGGCAGAAAAAGGCTGAGGTATGAGAAACGACACGAGAACCGGAGTGAAAATGAGCAGCCAGGGGTTTATGGGGCGATGAGTCCCCCAGAGCCTAAATCTTCACGTTATTGAAGCAGTGTGGGATCATTTTGACAGAAAACAAAACAAAAGGCAGCCAACAGAGATGTTTCGATACCATTTTTTTCCTCCTGATACCGATTCCGATTCTTGCGCTATGGATATCAGCCGATACCAAGAACCGATACCACAATATTATAAAACAAATGTCATATTACACCTGCATGACTGTGATATGATTAGCATTGTGATAATCTTGCTGGTGGGAGAATCCAGTGTGAAATACTGCCACACCGCTGACATCATTACTATCTAGGGCTGGGACGATGCGTCGACGTAATCGACGTCATCGATGACGTAAATACGTCGACACCTATTTTTGGCGTCTGCGCGTCGTGAATGACGTCATATCAAAGATGGCGGCGTCCGAGGGAAACCCAGTCGCTACTAAAGCAACAGAAATACACAAAAAAAGTCGCTTTAATGGTGCGTTCCAGTTGTCTCGGAATTCCGAGCGGAAGTCGGTCGGTGACGTCATTCCGAGGTAAACAGCGTTCCAGTTGCACAAACTCGGAAAAAATGGATCCTCCTGCAAAGCTGCATGTGTTGTTGCTCTTCCAGAGAACAAAGAGCTAATTTTAAAATA
>JAVQJG010155253.1:0-14225 GCA_036024015.1 Craterocephalus amniculus
TTTCTTACCCTAACATGGTTACTTTCATAAATCTAATCAAGTAGTTTTTGTGCCTTAGCTTCACCTGAATACTTTCTAACATCCATCAAATAGCTGTGATGACTAAACTTAAAGGAATAGTGAGCTGAGCTGAAATAAAAGAGAGGAAATAATTGACTTTAAAGAGCAACTGTTCTTTCATGTTTTCCCGGTGGAATCAACTGTTTAGTCGGGAACATTTTTAACCAACTTCTCTTCAACTCCCACACAGCCACCATGTTGCTTTTTCATAAGTAAAGGCTCCTTAATGTTGTTTGCATTGTATAACACATCATAGAGGAAATAATCGTGTAAGCTATATTTCAGTGATGTAGTTTGGATAAATGCTGAATGTGTTCCTTGTTACTATTAAAGCCATACAAAGTATCATCTGTTTCCCCATCATATAAATAGGATTTGTGCATAGAGTCTAGACAAAAATGTGTAATTATTTCCTGGTCTGAAGGATATGCAGTCAGCAATTTTCTTAAGAATGTCTCATTTCAGTTTATAGTTCTGATTAGTCAATTTGTGCAAATGCTGTTATTTTCATTTAGTTTAAGATTTCTGTTTGTTGATGTCATAGAATAAAACTGAACTGTATTTGTTCATAAACTTTCATTAAAATCTTCCTTTTTGTCTTAAATCTGCTGTGCTGCCCAAGGCTGGTATAAGGAGAGGGAAAAATGTTGAATTATTTAGCATGTTAAGTTAAATACAGTGACCTGAATAGTTTAATTACTTACCATATGTTTCACATTATTCATGTCATATGTTTCCTAAGTTTGTTAGGTTTGTTCCTTTCTTTTTCTTCTTGTTTATTGTGAAAAACACCTCTAGGTGTTTTTGAGGGGAAAAATAACTCTCAATAAATGCGAATAAATCTTTTAATGACCTCCTGAGTGACAGAAATCCAATAGAAGAGAGACTGCTGAGAAGAGACCGTTGGGAGAGTTGTGGAATATAGCGCGCCTTCCTACATTCATTACCAGGACAAAAAGATTTTTAATCTTAGAAATGGCATTTTCATGAGTCACATTTCCATCAGTGTTTTTATTTGCATTTTTTGGGATGAATAATAAATTAAGAAATAAAAAAAAATACATTGGTACTTTCTGAAGTCATGTTACTCATAAAGGGAAATGGAAATACCCTATGTAAATGTTTGAACAGTTTTCCCCTAACTGATGACATGGACCAACTCACAAAATTTAGACTCCTTTTAATTTTTTCTTGCATACTGTATATGATGAAGGCAAATGTTTCTGACTTTATCTTGCTACCTAGGTTTTTGTTCCAGCCAGGTGCCGCTCCTTTATCTACAATAACCAATCATTCAAAACCTTTATCTAAGCTTTACGGTGCCTTAAGCATCTAATCAAGGCAATTATGCTTCTCTTCAAAATCACTTGAGGTAATAGAAACCCAACTACTAACTGTTATTAAATATTTTTAAGAAAATATTTGATCAATGTCACAACTGATGCCTGCAGCAACCTCTCAGAGATTTCATTCTTTTGCTATATTTTTTTTCTTTTTTTGCAGTGCAAAAGAAAAGAAAAATATGAAATCTTGCATATAAAAAGAAGCAAAGTAAATGTCATGTCCATTTTATCCAGATTAACTGTAGGCAGACACAGCAGTGTTATTACTTTTTGCTGAAACCAAGCATGGCAAAATGTACAGACTAGTTAATAAGAAACAAAGATCCAGACAAGAGAAGACAGTGAAGCAGATAAAACAGAGAAAGGATTACAACGTGTTAAGACTGAATGTATCTGACAACTTGTTCATGATCTGACACCTACAATACCACTGAGGTCAATAACACAAGAATGAGAACCCACTTTATCCCTTGGTGTGACAAACCAGACAAATGTTTTCAGACAAATAGGTGCGGTCTAGAAAATGGTATGTGACACCTCCTCCCTTCTACCGTGATTTGATTGTTTGATGTGCTTTTCATGTGTTGTTTTTTTCTTTTGCCCCAGGAAACAGTGGAAGGGAATATTTGAAATCATTTGACTTCCCTTTACACTTCACAAAACAAACACCACCCTGCACACTTGCATGACACAAAACAAACACCACCCTGCACACTTGCGTGACAATCGTTTCAATAAAAAGAAAAATGAAATGCTTAGAAATGCTTAGAAGTATTCTCACACATAAAGTAGAACATTTGTGTGAGTCAACAGCTTGAAAGGTCTTGTTATTCCAGACAAATCGTGAGAATGTTTGTGTCTCGCCCTGCAGTTTTATGATGCCATTATCTATTTCCTGCTGAAAAACTCTAACCCCCCTTGAACAGGAAGAGATATATTCCCACCAGGGTGAACTCAATGTGGTTGTAAAGTTTATATTATTACGGAATGGCTTCATCATCTCCGGTTAATAAAAGACTGTTTTTTAGGTTGAAATTTTTTCCCCAACTTTCCTTATTTCTGTCTGCAATGTTTCAGCTTATATTTTTTCTGTGTCTGGAATTGTGCCACAGTTACATATCCTGGATTTGTGACTGCATTTCTGTGCCCGCAGACTGTCCTGAGTTCCCTCCTAATGGACTTTTCTAATGTAAATTGTTGTTCCAGAGAAGGTGGGGAAGTCTTATGATGATCTGTCAGTTTGAAAAAGGGGCCATCCCATCTGCATCCAAAAATGCGTTCTGTTCTGATCAAAATGAAAATAGAAAGACTATCACACCCAGGGAGATTTTCAAAATGGTTACAACCTTCAGACAACCTTCCTTTGTTTTCTATTAAATTGTGCACAAAAATAGAAGGATGGGAACACACAGACAATGTTTGACTTGTGGATGTCCCAGTGTGAATTCAGCATATGTGGGGCTCAGAGCTCTTAGAGCTCATCTTACATTTTTCAACTTTCTGCAATAGTTGATGCATGTCATTCCAAATTTACTTGCTTATTATATAATCTTTTAGACACTTTAATGAAAGTGTATAAAGCTTCACCTCAGTGAAAGAACTTAACTGACTACAAATTTGTAAAGTAATTTTTTCTGCTATGAAGAAGAAGTTTAAAATTAAGCTGTCGCTGGCTGCATAACTGGAAATTCAACTGGATGCTGTGTTTACCATATCACTATTTGACCTTTGTGTCACTTACTGGGATGCATGAAGAGATTTGGTTGCATTTTGCTTTTGCTAATTATGCTGTAAAGAAGATGCAATTACAGTTTGTCAAGACTGTATTCACAGTCATTTAGCAAAGAAAGGCATCCTATTAGTCTTGGAAACACAAGACAAGAGTTTGCAACCTGAGTACTGTGTGAAATTACGATTATTTGATAAACGCAGAGAATGTGTTGTGTTTCATGCGTCAGTCTTGTTCTTAGCAAAAACACAGTCCCTAGTCCACAGAGTTTAAGTTTCTCTATTGCAAGAGTAAATCATCTCTATAATCTCTAGAATTTGTTCTTTTGAATAGTCCTACATATTAGGCTAATTTTAAGCTTATTGACTTAAACCCACTTGAATAGATTTGTATCCTTGAATGTTCAAAAAGTTCAGATGTTTATTGTTTTTCATCTGTACATTTCCGCAGCATCTCTTTCAGCCATCAGTCAAAAACACACTGCATTTTGCTATGAAAAGCTTTCTTAATGTAAGACAGCTGCTCACTCTTCATCTGAGGCTGAGCGAACTGGTCACAGAACAGGTAAACATGAATTTGTTTTGTGGTGTCGCCAAACAGAAGAAATACTTGAGCTACGAACAAGGTACATGAGCAGCAGCTCTGGAAATGTTTCATGCTAACAGGAAACTATTCTTAGAATTTCTGTGTCTCCCTCTGATGTTGCCTTCATATGTCTGTGTGACCAGACATTTTATATTACTGAAAAGCTACTCCAAAGGAGAGGGAAATCCCAAAATATGGATAATACCACAGGAAAACACAGCTCCCATCCTGCTGCCAGCCCACACCCCCAGCCTGTTTCCAACCATAAGGTTCAGGTTTAAGAAACGTTTCATTCTAGATCTCAGGTAAAAGTAAATCATCTGCACATAAGTGCATATAACGCAAATGATAGTCATTTAAAAGATGACTATGATTATTAACAGTATTTTGCACCAACCGCTTTCTCTCACAGTGCCAGTGAGTTGATGGATTGATTACGTATAAAAGCTGTAACAAATGAAAAATACAGTATGGTGGAAATAAGTTAGTGTCTTAATATCATTATGATGCATTCAATGTACAGATAGAACAATAGATTATGCAACCAAATAGACTGCAAAATGCCTTCAAATGAGAGTAGATCCACTGCAGAATAAGCAGCAGAAATGCCAGCATCACTGTCACTTTACTGAGATAAATCTACAAGACTGCAGTGCGAAACCACATCTAACAAGCAGCTCTGGAGCACTAACGGCTATTAGTGTGGATTTTTGGTTGTAAAACTTTTAAAAACTTTATATAAAAAGATATGCAACATGCAGAAGTTAAATGTAATACCTGTGGGGTGAACATCATCCTGAGGAGAAATATGCTGACATTTGCTTGGTGGAGGGAGGACACACTTGCCTTGGAAGTGAAAGGACGAGGTTAATCTGAAGAAGTCTGTTACAAACACTGCAAAGTCAAGCAGCTTCCTCAGCGGAGGAACAGTGAGAGCAAACCACACTTGACCTTAAAACCAGGACAAATGTGTTTTTCTACAGCCAGATACATATTTCTGAGAAATCTGATTGCCATGATTTAATCCAAAATGTCTTGTGGTTTTTAATGATGCTAACAAGCATCATGAATGACACCAAAAGTCACATGAAATCACAGATTCCACTGTTTGAATGGTACAACTTAACCATCTACCAAAGCTGCGCAGTGGAAAAACCTCTCAGAGGAACACAACGGTGATATTTTTCTGTCTTTTCCTTATAGTAAGCTGACTACAGGTACTTAAGATGGGTTTGTGCTACGTTTGTGGTTCTTTTTTTTTCATTTTTTCAGAGCATCAACTAAGATTTACACTCCTTCAAGTCAAAAATTCCTCTTGTATGAGGTTAGGTGAATCAGCAAAGAGTTACAGACAGAATAACTGGATGAAAGAATTCAGAGAATCAAAAAATGTTATTTAACATTTAATTTCAAAGTTCTGATTTGTATCAGCAGTATTTACTTTTTAGGTTTTATAATTTTATGATAAATGAGTGAACATCAATGAAAACTTTTTTGCTAAGTGGGGATTTACTTAAAAGGCTTAAAAATAGCAGTATAAATCCAGTCCCTTCAGATCTTAAACAAAAAAGGGAAAAATGAAATGTAATGTAACTTGTGTTAAACTGCATGGAGATAGCAACCAAGACATTTCAGTTTTCATCTCACCGTTGATCATCTTGTATTGATGGCTTTGTTTGATTGATTGATGTTTGTTTTTGTTTTATTTAATTAAATGTTTTTTTAAAGGCATTTCTGGTTGCAACGTTCCCCAAAACCAGTGGGGAATGAGGAAAGAAAAGAAAACTCACCTTCTTACTTCGTTCAGCCATGACAAACTTTTGATAAAAGTGGAAGATAAATGAGAGAGTAGAGGCCTTTGTGTTCATAGAGGAGGAGCTGAAAAGCAAAGCATGTCCCATGATCCCATAAGAGACGGATCTGCTTCTGCAAAGGTACAATGTGTGGTTTCTGAAGACAGCCGACAAACATCAAGCACTGTTATTGACCCCAGAAAACATCCATTATTACTCCACCTCTGCTTTGTCTTGTCCTGGATTGGTGCGTTGTTTGGTGTGAGATGGCATAGTCCGTTTCTTTTTTTAAAGGTCACGTGTGTTGCTTGTGTTTAGGCTCCAGCAGCAGCTTGATGAGTTCACCCTCTCGGGGGACAGGAAGCAAACTCCTCTCCTCCTCAGAAAATGGACCCCTTGCAGGACTGCGACTCTGCTAATTGGGGCAAAAAGGCTTTTTGCTTTGCAGGCGACCAGTAACTCCAATTCCTGTAGGTGTTACACACTGTTTCTTTCCAGCCTTAACTATATAAAAGGGACAGCTATTTAGACCCAAGTCTAAATTTAACTTTATTCTCCCACTTAGATTCCACCATATACTGTATTTCATTAGTCTTCATTCAGTTTTATAGTTTGTTGTGTTGGAATCTCCAAGATGTCATTTCCTCACAGCAGCGACGATGTTCATTTTTATGGATGTTTTTTATACTTTCATTTGAAAGACAGTTGCAAGGGGTTGGAGGTCATGCTTGTGTTGAATAGAGTAGAAGTGGGTGGCTGGAGTGTATATGTGCTTTGTGTATGTTATTGTGTATGATTGATATTATAATGACCTGTTTGTTTTTTAAACTGTTAACGCTGTTTTGTTTTAAACCTGGGCTCTGTTTTCATCTTTCCTTTCATACATGTGAGTGATGGAGAAAGGAACGTTCAAGATCGCTCCAGTGTTTAGCCGGGCAGGCAGCTAGCAGCCCAGCTAATGATAGGTATAGGGCAACTGTTCCCGTATAAGTTTGCCCTAAAAACAGGCTTTTTTTCCCACACTGAAGTGCTCTGATAGTCTCAACGAGTGTAAGACAACGTACTAGGGAGGAGAAATGAACAAAAGTATCTGAATTAGCTCCGAAGTTCTCATATGCCACGCATGAGTTGTTGATGTTCTAGCATTTTTCCACCCTTAATGATAATCATTTTACAGATATTACAACTAACACTGATAACTGCCCCTCTGTTATTCCTCTCTGGCATTATCAGTGGCCTCCAGTGGCCTTTCCTATGGAGTCGCAGTGCCAGGAAAGGAGGTCAGTGAGAGTGCAGGTGACAAACAACAAAGGGCCGTACTGTAGGGCCAGGATCTAACCTGGGTCGACTGCTTAAGTATCTGTCGCTTTGTACAGTATGTGAGCTGACTGCTCAACCAGTTGAGCCAATTTCAAGCCCATGATGGCTGATTTACAACAACACAGCGTTTAAGGGCTAGCACCAATAAAAAATCAATAAGCTAAGATATGTGCTGCCCCAGTCCACCTGTTCATTCCCATCCATCTCTAATCACATATTCTTTGCAGTGGTATGCTCAACTGGTAGTGTAAAAGTGTAAACGTTTATGCATCAGATGTTTTTCCTTATTTCGGCCACTTGATAAAATAAAAGCCATTCACACTTGCAAACAGACCACATTTAGTCTCTTACCACGCCTGTGGGTATAAATAGAGACACCACTGTGGAAGTGCTTTAACCCATCTTCATTCTAATTGTCACGGCAGCAAAGCAGACCTAAGTTAGTCAGACTGTATAAATCCATGAAAAATGATCATCTGTCTGTCTTTTATATATCAGTAGAGAATCCTGTGAAATCAAATACATGTTTGTATGTGATGTATTCAAGTCCTTAATAAACTCTCATTTCTTTACTTCCATCCATCCATCCATTTTCTGAACCGCTTAATCCAAGTGGGTCGCGGGTGTGCTGGAGCCTATCCCAGCTGTCAACGGGCGAGAGGTACGCCCTGGACAGGTCGCCAGTCTGTCGCAGGGCCAACATGAAGAGACAGACAACCACTCAAACCTAGGGAGAACTTTTTTTTAAAGTGCCCAATTAACCTCACATGCATGTCTTTGGACGGTGGGAGGAAGCCGGAGTACCCGGTGAGAACCCACTCATACACGGGGAGAACATGCAAACTCCACACAAGAAGGCCGGAATCCTGACCAACTTGGGTCTCGAACCCGCAGCCTTCTCACTGTGAGGCCGCAATGCTAACCACTACACCACCGTGCAGCCCTCATTTCTTTACTTTTTCTGTTCAAATGTTCTTGTCTTTGAAAGTGGTGTTATGTTCTCCAGGTTGTCTGAGATTCTTCTTTGACCATTTACTCATCACTGAGCTATGAATCACTCATGCATTTAAAGACACTTAATTCATGGATGAACTGGATGAACCAGATAAAATCTGACATCATACAAGGGTGAATATTAGACTTAGATATAGCAGGTGGACATACACAGATGCCACATTGTGTCTGCTGAAATAGGTGTCTGTTTGTTGAAAAGCACAGCATTGTGAACAAATTCAGGTCAATATTTTGTCTGGGGCCATTGTTTACTTCACTGTCACAAGCCCCCCCCCTTTTAATATCTTATGATCCAACAACATGCATCTGAACCTTTTGCAAATTATTCTTTGACGTGAAAGGAAGGAAGGAAAATCACTCACCACACAAGGTACACTTATATCTCCAGGCCTCCTGATGAAACCAAGAAAAGAAAGAATGAACAATTGTTGCTTAACTATGTTATCTTGTAAAGATCATTTGGAAAAATGTAAGAACTAATTTCTTCTTTGAAGGGTGAGAAGAACAGTCCTGCCTTACGGCATAATACAAGGAGCGTGAGAATAAGTTCCATGTCCAGCTTGACGACACAAGCAATACAACACGTTGAACCACTCATTTATTTTTACACATCTTTTCCTATGTATTTAAACACTTTTCTTTAGACTGATTTTAATGACAGTTTTAGTTGCAATTACAACTCTCACAGTTGATTCACTTCCTAATGGTCAACTAGTAGAAAGCGTTGGTTTGAACTAAAACTACAGTGATTCCTATTTTTAAACCCTTTAATCTTAAAATAATCATTTTACTAAATCATTATCCATCCTGAAGTCTAAAATTCAAATTGATTTTAGTTTTTATTTGGAAATAGCAAGTCTTATTTTCTTCCTCTATATCTGACTTTCTTGGGACTCTCCTCTGTTTAAATGCTCATCAAAACTACAGCAGTGATTAACGTCACTTCAATGAGAAGCAGTTTTGTGGAGAGCCATCTCCCATATATCTGATTAAATAATGTAATACATTCTGAATAAGCCTGATTTGATTTCCCAGATGCTGATGAATTTATGCCGCAGACATCTTTGTCTGCAGTTCCATAATTTGTTTCAGACATTGTCACTTGTAACATAAGTAATATAAGTTTTTATCATTAGTAATAAATACTTTTATTCATTCAGACCTATGTTTTGTTATATTAGATTTTGTTTCCTTCTAAAGCTGCCACTTAATAAATCTTTGAAATGAGTTCATTCCACTATGCCAGTTTTTGTACTTTTACACCCACCAGCTCAACTTTCAGTTGTAGTTCCCACATTTATTCTTTTGCACAACCTTACAACCTATAATGATTTCTCTTACATTTTCTTTAACCAGTTAATTATATTTGACCACACTGTGGACAGGTTTAGCTGTTAAACCTTCTGGACTGAGACTTTATTAGAGTTCCTTCAATGAACATCTAATGTATTATAACTGAGACATGTTGTGTCACTGTATGGTAAAAAAACTGCTCAAAACACAGTTGTATAAAAGACATTAATAAACTGTTTTTCTCTGTTTTGCTCAAAGTACTAAAAGGAATTTAAAAAAAGACTACTGCTTACAAGTTAAAGAGTAAACTGAATTTGGATTTATAAGCAAATGATGTAAAGCGACTTTTACTAGATTATCGTTTGGAGTTTTTTTTCTTCATCAGATTCAAGTTTGAAAATTCATTAAATATCTGACAAAGGTTGCTGTGTTGGGTAATATTGTACTTGAGTTTAATAAACAAACAGTTAAAGCAGACACTGGGTTTTCAGGAAGCTCCATAAGTGAGAAGCATGAAAATGATCTAATTAAGAAAAACATCCGTTCAAATTCAAAACACTTGAGGCAATTTATGATGGTATTTGCTCTCTAAATAAAAAACCGTTACTGGAGTTCCTTGCTGCGTGACTTCAATGATCATCTTATTGACTAAAACGGCAAGTCAACCAATCAGTGTATAAGAATTAAACATAAAAGTTGAACAAAAACTAATGAAAAGAAATATTGATGTGACTCAGCGCTGCACCCTGTTTCCTTATCTTGTGGTCTTGCAGCTTTTCTCATTGCCTTTTCTCTGGCATATTCAGAAACAGGTAACATTAAAATTCATATTGCTCCTATGAAGGATGTGGAGTGTTGATACTATTTTCAGTTACACCTTGCTGTTGCCAGACCATCTGCTTTGTGTCCTGCTCAGTTGAAGATTTATAAGATATTTTATGAGGCACACTTTGCACAGACGCTCCCTCACTGATCCTTTTGGGAACTGCATTTAAAACGATTAGGCTTAAATAATGACAGTTTTGTTTGAGTTAAAAACAAAAAACTTCATGGAAATGAAAAAAGACCTCTCCACCTTTTGAACCAACAGGGAGTTTGTTACGGTTCTACTACGTCTGTGTAAGGTTCCTGGGGGGTAAAAAAAACTTGAACTCTGAAAGTGTAAAAAGGTCAAGCTTGTCATATTTATCATAGATTAAATAATGTGAAAAATAAAAAGAATGAGAGCAAATAATGAAAATTTACTATTTAATTAATCTATGCATCAAAACACTCACCGTTAACTCCTTTTGCCATCCTGTTCAGGATTATGACGGTTTCATTGTATGTTAATTTTCTAATCATTATTGGTCATTATTACACTTCTCTGGTTTGAAAACCTCCCAAAATATAGTAGTAATTTACTGTACATCAGTAAATCTGTTTATTTTTTTTTCCTAATTTTAAAGAAAAATCATAGTTTCAATAGTATTTGAAAATTGGAGTCTCTGTGAATAAGTTCTGTATAGAAAAATTGTTTTGCAGTCATGTGTTCCTGTAACCATGCAGATGCTGGATAGGAAAAGTCTTTTTTCTTCAGGATTAACAAATGAATTAATGTAATGATCGGATTTTTCTGCTGTCAATATTGTACTAATTCAGTTTGATCAAAGTTAATTAAAGTATTATACTGAAAACATAAAGAATTTTCCTAGTTCTATTTTTATAAGAAAGAAAGAAAGAAAGAAAGAGAGAATGAATGAATGAATGAAAGAAAGGAATAAAGAAAAAGAGAAAGAAAGAGAGAAAGAAAGAAAGAAAGAAAGAGAAAGAGAAAGAAAGACTGAGAGAGAAAAATTAGGCCACTATTGGCTATCATGATCTCAGCTTGTACTCCTCCCGGACATTGATAAGATCTTAAAAACGTTCAAATGATACAATCAGAACTCTTGGAGCTCTAAAGAATGCACCATATTTGTATCTTCAAAAGGAAAATAGAATATTGAACAAAATAAACCAAAGCAGCTAGATTGACCATCTTACCTCTGGGAGCATCACATCAGACACTAAATCCAGCAATCTCTCCCTTCTCTTCCCTGCTGAGCCGTCACCAGCAAAATGATCAGTTGTAACAAAATAAAAGAAATATAAATTTTATACTGTACATGTGACTGATGAAATTTTTATTTTCCTTCTACTCACTTAAAGGGACTATACCCGATTTCACGTCCGGCTAGCTTAGGAACGCTATTACTGGCTGATCGGATTCTGGACGTTACAAAAATTAACCCGGCAGAGAAAGAGCGTCCCGCTAATGCTAAAAAACTAGCCGCTTTCGCTAACTAAAAGCCCTGGACTCGTACATATGCGCAATCAATGAGTCATTAATTGTAATGAAATGACCACTTATACCACATACTATACCACGTAGAAAACCATTTTTCTTAGAAAGATTAAAATAATATCAGGTATAGTTCCTTTAAATTCAGCATCCTTATGCTGATCAGATCATCATGGAACATCTGAATCAGATCCCTGGAAAGGAGCCAGATCCCGGTCCTTCTCAACAACCTCCATCCTCCTGATGAAGATGATTGAAAAATGAACACTGCTTAAACCAGACATGACTCAGCTAAAGTTAGTAAGAACTATTTGCCCTGTCATTAATTATGATACTTTTTCAGAGAGATTTTTTAATGATGAAAATTAGACTCTGTTTCTTTCTTTTAGGATTAATGTCAATAAAGGACATGTTTTTAGATGACAGAGGATACTTTTTCACATCACTCACAAAATTAGCTACAACATGGGATCAGCAACTATCCAAAGCTGGTATTTTCACATTACGTTTAAATAGAAAAATATTCAGTGAGACTTTCTTACCAAAGGGCAAGCTTAGTACGTTAGTAAGACTTCAAAGCAATACATAACAATACATGCAAAAGGCGTTTCTCACTGTCACTGTGACAGGCTAGTTGATCCTCCACACAGAGGCATATCGAAGCCCTACAGTATGTACAAAGCTTCTTGCCGAGTTCTTTTAGTTCTCATGCACACTTTTCACATGGTATAAGACAAAGATAACAAATATAACCCAACATTTAAATAGAAAAATGGCTACTCTGGCCACAATCCTGGATCATCAATCAAACACTCTTCTCCATCACTCAGTCTCTCACTGTCTTCCTGATCCTGTCTTTCCTCCTCGCTACATTCACATCTGCAGGACTGTTATATGGACATGCTGCTGTGTCTGAAACTAAGGAACTATATGTTTCGTGATGTAAATCTTAGCTAATTCTGATAAATTACAATGTTATGCTGATACTGAAAGTTTCAAGACGGACATGCAATAAGCCAACTACAGTAAGCTTCACCAACAAACACACATGAGTCATGTTTTCTTTTGTAGCTCCTGCAAACATATTCTAAACTGCATCCTATAACATGCAGGTGGACAACTTTCTGATTCATTCCATTATCCATTATTTTTCTAGGAAATGCACTGAATAACATAATTCAGTAATGATGACTCGACAGGCCATTTTCAAGGTGCTCTTTCTATAAATTTTTAAATCTGACTCAGATGCACCAACAGTAGGAGTAAAAGTAAGAAGATTCTGCCATTAAGTTGGAAAATTCTCATCTGTTTTACTTCTTTAGTTGAAAAATAATGCTAGATAATTTTTTTCAATACCACTGTTTTGGGGATCTGGTGTGTTCAGTTTTCCACATGTGATAACATTTTTATAATACTGAAATTACAAAGAAACCATTGGTACCAAATATGCCTTGACTGATCGGAACAAAATATCAATACAAAGTTAATCTGTTTTCTATCGGAAGGTCTGTATATCCTTGTCATGTCTAGAACATCCACCAGTGGTAATTTTGACCACCACATTTAAAGGGCCATTAGTTCCCTCATTTGTGCAGCTTAAATAGCCTGTTTGTAAAAACAGAAAGGGGTGGACAAGCCTGCAGTGATGGAGGACAAAGACAAAAAGACAGGTAAGAGTTGGGCTACATGAAGGGCCTACTGTCAAGACCTGCAATTTAGCAGCCATGACATCAGATCACATCTTTCCTGCTGCAGCATCAGTTATTTCATGGCTTTGCCTCACTTGCTGCCAGTGTTGGGAGTTTTATTTTCGTTTGAGCCGAGGAAGAAAGATTAAAAATTCAGCACTCAGCTATAAACAGCTAGAAAACGACGACAAAGCCAGAAACCTTGGTGTGTCATGGACTCACATTAAGACAGTTGTGAAGTCAGCCTATTATCAGTTAAAGAACACACTGAGGATGAAAGGACTGATGTCTCTGCAAGATTTAGAAAAAGAAGTCAATGCATTTGGCCATTAATGGTGCTAAAACAGTCTAAAAATAGACTCTCTTTTTTGTCCTCCTCAGACACTGTTTTCACCTTCTTGCCTCGTTCAGCCATGATGACCAACAACAGGAGGAAAAGGAAACACAAAGCAGAGTCCTGCAAAATGCTGCAGATCACATGATCCCATGAAAGTTCGATCTGCTTCTGCAAAATTACAATGTCTGATTTCTGAGGAGGGCAGTGAAACTGACCCAGGAAATTATCCATTAACCACATTAGGCTGACATTTCAGTCAAAAGTCCGTACAGTTCTCCCTAAAAAGCCCATCAGACAGCTGCAGTTCTTCGAGAATGCTGCTGCTCGAGTCCTCACTAAGACCAGGAACTGATCTGAATGGTTTAGGGCCAAAATACAATCTGTATTTTCGAGTTCATTATGAACCAACCAGACCCGTCAGGTCATCAGGGCCAAGTCTACTTTCTGTTCCCACAGTCAAACCTTTATGTAAAAGCAGCGCTTAGTTTTTATGCTCCTCACTTGTGAAACAAGAAAACTGAAGATTGAGTAGGCAGCAAATGTTTCTATGAAAAAAAAACAAACAAACTTTGCACCTGTTCTTCTTACCGCAAATCAAATATTTCTCATGAGTGAAAGTTAGTCTACCTATAGAGAGCGAGAGAGAGAGAGAGAGAGAGAGAGAGAGAGAGAGAGAGAGAGAGAGAGAGAGAGAGAGAGAGAGAGAGAGAGAGAGAGAGAGAGAGAGAGAGAGAGAGAGAGAG
>JAVQJG010155255.1:0-15683 GCA_036024015.1 Craterocephalus amniculus
ATCTCACCTCATCCTCCAGCTGCCTACTGCCACTCCTCGGACATTAAAAATCCTCCTACTTTTACCACCTTGTTCTGTGTCCATATTTTGGGGTCCCTCCAGCGAACTGCCATAACACTATCTAATCCTACCTAAATGCACTTATTATTATTGTCATATATTTATTTATATCATCTTGGTCTCAGACCAATCTGTTCATTTTAAACCAACATAGATCAGTTCACAGGCCTTACTGTAAAATCAGGTCTTAAAAAAAAGTAAGAAGCCACAGCAGTACAGATGGAAGATGAGCTTAATGCTAAATGTGGCACAGCCTAATTTTTATTTAATCTTTATTTTTTCCACTAATAATCTTTAACTGCAAATTGTCCTTTAAATAAATAGAATAAATTAAACTGGCAATAGGCCAGTAACATGACTGGGAAGTAAAGGAGCATTTCAGAGAAGCAGAGCCTTTCAATGTAAAGATGAGCAGTGTGGAGTTTGACCAATTTGGGACATTCTAGGTATAAAAATTGTGAAATATTTTCAGAAAAATGTTCCTCTGCATAAAATTGCAAAGACTTTGGGGATCACCATTTACAGTGTATAATATCTTCAGGAGCTTCAGAGAACCCGGTGGAGGCTAGAGGGACTGGTTAAGTAATGGCTGGGAAGGACATCATGGAGACATTAAAAACACAAGCACACAGCAGCTTAAACAGTGGGACAGCTTACATGAGGATGAGGGCTGCTATAAGAGGAAATGAAGGGCAGGCATGTTCATCTCTCAGTAACACACCTGCATGCAGGAAAACACCAACACACACATACCCTTCCCTTTTCCTTATCGCTCTTCTTTCCCTGAGTCCAGGTTATTTTTTATCAGCTTCACTCCTTGCCTCTCCTCCTCCTCAGATGCACAGCCACAGTTTCCTTGATTTAGTTTTCTTGCATTTATACCTCGTCATGAATTTGAAGATATTGAAATATGCAGCAATTCAGAGAAAGGATGGCTGTGCTGTGCTCAGAGACTGTTGCGTGCGCCTTTTTATATTAGTAAAGGTCCAACTCAATTACTCTCCATCGAGACACTTGCTATAATAGTCCCCCCCTTTTTTATCCCCAGTACATCCACCTTTATTATTTAGTACCATGGGGATCAGTGTTGCCATGGAGTCTGTCGTCATGGCTACAAACAACTACGCAGAAGTGGAGAAATGGAAAAAATAGAGAGGAGCGGGTTAATAAAGGGTCTTGTGGGAAGCTTATCCGAGACAAGGTGAGAGATCAAGCTGGGATATGTCACCGTGCGAAGTAGGGAGTGATGAGTTTGACCGTCCTTCATTCCGTGAAAAATGAGGGTCAGGGGAACCCGCTAATGGATATCAGAGAGATTAAATCTAATGTTTGGGGTTCCAGCTGGTTACTTTTTTGCTGCTAGAGTATTTTCTAGCAGAAAAAGCGTATTTCCATTACGACAATAAGCTACTGTAACCATATTCCAAAGCAGCTCGAGATTACTTCATGCATTTCAAAGGATTTTTTAAAAGGCATGCAGATGCTTTTAGAAACTGCCAGCATTGGGATTTCCTTTGTGTCAGTGCCTTCTTGAAAGTTGTAGGGGCATTTACACAAGGTACATTAAAAAGCAGTATTTTCACTGCTGATAGACAACACGACTGTTTAGGGAAGCGGGTCATAAATGTTAAAGAACATTTGAGAAAAACATTGCAGAGAAGACTTAAACTTTGATGAAACCCTTCAATATTCAGTGTAAACTGTCTGTTTCTGTACAAGGCAGTCAGAAGATGATCATTTAAAGATTATGTACAGAAACAAAATTCCTGCCAACGACAGTTGTTCCTCTGTGGCACAAAAATGAGGGCAGGAGATCTTTAGTGTAGTAAAATTGTCACATTTTCACCTTTAAAACCAAAACCTCAAAAGTATGCTACTTAAAAAGGCCAAATTTGTGATATTCATTAGAAAGGAATGAATGGAGGCAAAGAGATGACTAAAAAAAGCGAATTCATGTAAAACAGAATCTGTTCATAACATTGACCACAGCTCCACCTTGTGGTGTAACACACACCTGTCATGAAAGTGCTGCCATCTAAAGCAGGAGTGTCCAAAGTCGGTCCAATAGGGCCGTTGCCCTGCAGGTTTTTCTATGTATCCCTGCTTCAACACACTTCAACAAGTTCTGCACAATGATTAAATCATTTGAGGTGTGTTGGAACAGATATACATAAAAAACCTGCAGGATTGTGGCCTCAAGGACCCTCAAGGAGTTGGACACCTCTGATCTTAAGCGCCGTCAATAAAATCAAAATGGAATATAATTATATTTGAAAAGAAGAAGAATTTGAAAAAAAGTAAAAAATAGTACAAAAATCGAAAAAAGAAAAACTGATTAGAAAAAATAGTAAAAATAAGAGGATAAAAAAAACACATTTATTTTCAACAGTCAATTTTGTCCCATATTTGGTGCCTGTCTGGAATTAAAATAGAGTGATATTTCCCCACTTATTTGTAAAAGTCACTGTAACTTCTAATCAAGTTGACCTCCATAGAGAATAAATAAATTATTAACATTATCTATATGATTTTTTGTTTATTTATATTACAGATTTACCTTATACTGGAAATAATAGTAGTTAAAATAAATTAAGCAAACAGAATAAAAAAAAAACAGAGTTTTTTTGTTTCTGATGTTACAGCCATTTCTGTTTCTTCCTGCAAGCTCTTTCATCTGCTCTAAAAGAAAAATCTAGCAGGTTTCGTGAGCACCTGTTAGATTCTTCCTTCCCCCCAATGTGCTCTGCATCTGGACCCTCTCTGGTTTGTCATGCAATCTTTTTAAAGCAAACAGCTTTATTCAGACTGATCAATAAGCATTTCTTTCAATGTTACAACTTTAATAGGATTACAAACCAATATTTCTGGTGTGTGTGACCTCTTCTGTTTTGTAAGTTTCCAGCACTAATAATGTGTGCAGATTCATTGTGTGTTTCACACTTTGTGCCAACGGCCATCTTCTATTTCTGTGGTTCCAGTTATGTGACTGTCTTTAGGAATGAGCCTGACTATATTACACCCTGGTCCCTCCCCCAGAAGCTGTGCTAAAGTAACAGCTGATGTCAGTCCTGCTTAAAGATGTACACGCATACACACACACACCGTCCCTGCAGGCTACACCCACACTACAACCTGTCCAACACCACCCTCAAAGGCACAGCACAGAGCCAGCAAAAGGGGAGGAGGGCTCCTACACCTTCCTTTTCCCCACGACACATCAGCACTTGGCACAGGGGAGGCTCCATACCACGCTCACAAATCCACAATCCAAGCCTTTAATCCTAAGTAACTGCAGACAGAAAAGTGGAGGGTCAACTAACGCTTTCAGCACCCCCAGGTGCCAGCTTGGATCATGGAGCTGCACTGTCTTCCTACCGACACCCCCACCACAGCAAGTTCCTGCTCCACGGACCCCCTCTACGACAACTGCCCGCCCTTTGCCCAGCGAGAGAAGGCCAGAGAGAAGGAAATGGAGAGCAGAGTTGTGTGTCCTGCTGTAACCAGACTCCCAGCGGCCAGCAGCCCGCTGCCTGGTCTGGTCCCAGCTTTGGCTGAGGTTCAGACAGTGGTTGGTAGAGGAAGAAAGCCTGGCCCGTGGCCAGATCACAGATACTGCAGCTGCAGAGGAAGCCTGGGAAGACAGGCCTGGGAAGCAGAGCGTAGTCCAGACACAAACAAAGCAAGAAGAGGGCAGGGATATAGCTGGGTAGTAGAGGACAGAGCTTGTCCGAGCCAGAGTGCCAGCCCATCGCAGAGCGAGGAGCATCGCAGTGCTTTGTCTCTGTATGATAACTTATCCATCGCTGGAAGAACGGAAAGCCTCCAGGAGGTCTTTGACATGGAAACAAGCTTCCAGGAGGACGGGTACCATGCACTGGCCCCTGAACAGATCCAGGGAGGGATGCAGGATGATGCTGCAAGTCAAGACAGGAGCCAATGGTCCTCTTGTGAGATCGTCTTTGCTACAACTTGTTCTCCTGAGCAGGACCAGAATCAAGACAAAGACAAGGAGCAACAAAGGGAGCCAGAGCTGGACTCAGGATCCTGTGGATTCATGCAGAGGGACCTTGTAGAGCAACCCAAGCTCATGATGCCACTTCCTCAACATCCAACTCCAAGCCCACCTCAGTTATGCCAGACTAAGACCCAGGTCTGGCTGTCTCTTTCTGAAGCTCAGAACCCCAAGCAGCCATCAGGGT
This sequence comes from Craterocephalus amniculus, assembly GCA_036024015.1. Classification (NCBI taxonomy): domain Eukaryota; kingdom Metazoa; phylum Chordata; class Actinopteri; order Atheriniformes; family Atherinidae; genus Craterocephalus; species Craterocephalus amniculus. The sequence continues at coordinate 4,260 of JAVQJG010155255.1, forward strand.
CTCCAAGGGTACCGCCTCCGGTCCCCCTCGCCGATCCCTCAGCCAGCGCTCTACGAAGCCTCCTCACCAGCCTCCAGCAGCAGATAACCAGGCAAAGGGAGGAGTACGAAGCACGGATTATCAGGTCGTTATGAATTTGTCTTGTCTCACACGTTGCAATCACGGCATGTGACAGATTGATGTCTGGCATTCAATGTGCTCATGCTCCTGGCTTCAACACTTTAAATTCACTGGCTCAAGAATTTTCCAGCGAGCAACGTATTCTCAGTGAAGGGTAACAGAATGTTCCCAGATAAAGAGTGTGTCCGCTCAGCTGTGCTGTCTGGTTCCTCCGATGACTCCAGGGTTCACCCTATATCCTGTTTAGTTGACCCGCACTAGATTAAATTCTTCAAACTTTCCCACAAGTCGCATAATGCACTACGATGCCAGGATTGGCTGTATTGAGCAAAAGAAAACAGTTATGGGCCTCAGAGCTACTTTTGTAGGGTTCTGTCGACAGTGGAAAATTGGGCCTGTGTAATTATGAGTGGCATCCACTGAAAAACTAAAATAAGCCTCCTGTGTATAAGTACACAGATCATTGGTATATAAGTAGAGGAAAGCACAGTCAGCGTGGGTGACTTATAGAAAACAGCTCCTGACACTGGAAAGAGAGCTAATTTAAGGGGCCATGCTGCTGACCTAGACACAACACATACCTCATTTATTACTGATATAGATAGAGCTTGTCTCAGTGTAAGGTCATGCATCAGAACTAGTTGTTGGGGACAAGAGAAGATAATTGGTTTAGCCTGAAATGGATTAGGAAAAGAAAAAGTGTAACACATTATCTGTGAAGTTTTACACAAAACTGATGGGTTTCTAGTTTCTATTTCAATTTTAGCAGGCCAAGTCCAGTTATCTTAAATTAAATAAAGGTGAGTTGCAAATGTATTTGATTTAAAAATGTGATCTGATATCACGCAGTCAGCTTTAACAAGAACTCATTATGCACAAACCCTGCTTGAAACTGTAATTCTCTAATGAAATATTAGGAGTAAAGTTCTGCAGAAGAAATAGTGCAGTCAGTACAAAGAAATAAAGAGATAAAGGAAGACTGACTGTTTGGCCATGGGTTCATTGTATAAGAGTATTAAAACATTAGAGGAAAAAAAAGGACAACATGTTTCAAATAATGGAAAACCGGCACAGACTTCAAAGTGAAAGCTGCAAAAACTGATACTGCGGTCAAGTGAGCCATCACTTACAGAATACCTCTCGGGATTGTAACTGTCAAAGGCTCAGTTTACTTCCACTGGAGCTGGAATGGTATCCCGAAGCGGTCGGAGTGATCCCAGTTTGCAGAACCAGGGAGGGTGACTGACCCAGCACACAGGAAAAAACTAAACCAGTGAATACTACACTGGATTTCTTTAATAGTGATTTTCTGGCACTATAGTTTAGTTCTGACAGGAAGTGCTTAGACAACGCTCAACTTGTTCTATTATCATGGTACTGATTCAATGCCAAGGATTGCTGACTGATAATAACAAAAGCTGCTTATTTACTTTTATATTGTGGAGAACAGGGTCATGAGATATTAGATGAATGGATCACCAAAATAGTGGATATGGACACGACGGTTTACATGGCGATTTACCTTTTGTTGTTGGCCACATCCATGCTTATCGTCAGGGCACACACCAAGCAAAGTATTTTGGAAAATAGCAGATATCAATTTAAAGAATAATCTAATTTCTTAAAATTATTACTGAAGAAAAATTTTCTTTGAAATCTGAATGGTTAATAAGTAAAAGTACAAACTTACTGGCTCTTATACAAAACCATTTTGTGTCAAAGTACTGTGTAAATTATCACTATTGTTGTATGAACTGGGCTGCACGGTGGTGTAGTGGTTAGCACTGCGGCCTCACAGTAAGAAGGCCGCCGGTTCATGCCCAAGTCGGTCGGAGCCAGATTCCGGCTGAGGAGGGGTTTGAAACTGTGGCCTTCCTGTGTGGAGTTTGCATGTTATCCCTGTGTATGCGTGGGTTCTCACCGGGTACTCCGGCTTCCTCCCACTGTCCAAAGACATGCATGTTAGGTTAATTGGGCACTCTAGATTCTCCCAAGGAGTGAGTGTGTGTGTGAGTGGTTGTCTGTCTCTCCATGTCGGCCCTGCAACAGACTGGCGACCTGTCCAGGGTGTACCCCGCCTCTCGCCCGTTGATAGCTGGGATAGGCTCCAGCACACCCGCGACCCAATTGGATTAAGCAGTTCAGAAAATGGATGTTGTATGAACCACTGTGAGTTAAAGAAGTTGGAAAACTTTTTTAACTGCAAAAAAGTCATCCAGTCTATTTCGTTTAGCAGCTATCTTGGTAAACAAGTCAAAGAGAACATTTAGATGGCAATGGAACAAAAATAAAACATTGTGTTAATAGGACTGAAACTGCATGTCAACATGTTGGTGTGAGTTCAGTTGGACCAACTCGAAGGCTACGACCCACTGACAGTGTGGTTGGGATCAAATTACTTCTGCATGCATGTATGCAACTACTCAAATGGGCCAAGGAACAACAAAAATAAATAATGTAAATACAGCTAAATTACCAAAAAGTCTAAAATTACTGCATTCATTCAGTTGTATAGTTCTATTTAGAAATGGCTTAAAAGACTCAAAAACTAACTGAAAAGGAGCTCAACAAGGTAATGAGCCAACATGCATAGAGCACATCCATACTCTTGCTCTATAAACTGTATAAATCACAAAAATATGATTTTATTAACTTATGTCTGCGCACTGAATTAACTTCTAAGTAGCAGGATGATTTTTACTCAAAAAGTGTTTATAATACACTTAAAACATATAAAACCACTCGCTTTTATGTCATTTAAAGTCATTCACTTGATACAAACTGCTTTAATTTAAAGAAATTGTCCAAAGTCATGGTGTTTTGAAGGTTTTGAATTCAAGCACTTTTTAAATGTTAGGATGATACTGACATACTGATATCACTGCTCTGATATGTTTGCTTTGAGCCTGATATTTCACTACGCTCCGTCTCGTGTTGCAGCCTAGAGCAGAGGAACGAAGAGCTGCAGCTCGAGGTTGTCCGTCTGAAAACAAACCTCTCACAGCAGCGACACTGGTACCAAGTTGTCCAGGCCAAGATCGTGGAGTCCGAGAGGACCCGCGCTGCAGCAGAGCTCCGCAACGCAACGCTGCAGAAGGAGATGGACCAGTTCTTTGACACCTTTGGAGAGCTAAACAATGAGGCGAAGAAGACTGAATACATTGTTAAGAGCTTTTGAAGAAGAAAATTAAATGTATGGTGCTTGATGATGTGAACTGTGTGTAGCAGGTGTGGAATAAAAGATGGGCTCATCTTATAGCTATATTTGTATGTTATAATCTGAGGATTTTTCTCAGAAGAAAATGCACAAAACAACATAAACCAAAGAAAAAGAATCACTGATGTTCACTTTATTAGTTCTGAGCATGGGTAAAAGATGTTGGCCAAGAGATAATGTTGTCATTGCAATCGCACAGGAGATCTTGGATGTTCAGTCCTTATCTGCTTTGTGTTTTAGAGAATGAGTTGGCCGCCACTCAGGTCATTTAAGGCATGACAGAAAGAATAAAATCATGGTTCTGTACAACATGGTGCATAAGTCCTCAGTGACTCCTTAGTGTCATATATCTGCATGTCCATCACACTGTGCAATCGTTTACGCAAAAAGCAGCTCTTCAGTCCATTTCAAGGGTCATCTTTAAGTTTCAACCTTGAGTTGCAAGATCCAGATTCTGGTTCAGGACTCAACATTCTCCACCGTCTCATTTACCATTTTAAACTACAACACGTTTCTTGCAGGGCAACTCTACTCCATAGACTTTACTTTACAAACAGGGCATCTGCTGTCTTTGAGGATGATTCAAAGATAATAAAAATAGTGCTGCACAGTACATTTTGATATCACATACAGGCTTACAAGGCGAAAAAAATTACATCTCTGAGTCGGGCTCTCAGAACCAAGAGCATCAGGGTACAGGGGTTGAAAGGAAAACGAAAGCAATACAGGCCAGAACGGATCTCTGATTATAACAAAACCTACTGTGTCTTATAGGCACGGTGCCTTCATGCAAGTTGAACACAACTCTTGTGTTTTACAGTCTTCTACAGGTCATCTGATTTCATGATTAATTCTGTAACTTTTCCAGCACTAATGGAATGGTTTAGAAAAGGAGCAGCCCATGATTTTATTTAACTATGAAATATTTTAATAAAAGGCTTGATTTTCACGGGCTTCTGTGCAACATTTTGCAAAAACAAAAAACTAAATACATGTATCATCATGCCCCTTTCAGATTGATAGGGTTATAATCTGCCTTTGATATACACATTGATGGTAGGTACCTAAAGTCAAATAGGGGTGACTGTGATATATCTATATATATATATGTTAGTTCTTACAGATATGTGTATGTCCTAAAAGAACGAGCACACCTTATCTATTTGCAATGAAAGGGTCTACAACAACTGCGAGTGTCGGATCTTGAACAATTTTAAATACAGTACATTATATCAGGAAATAAAACTGTAACACTGCAACCACAGCTTTCCCCGGATGTCAGGAGTAAAAGCCCAAAAATCCACGTCACTCATGCCGATTAATTGAAAAGCACTGTGCAGAATGCACCACAGTGTAGATCTGCATACTTAGAGCGTGCTAGATATTCAATAAAACTTAAGATCAGCGTTTGATCATCAAATGAACATCAGATGTCGACAAGCTTTTTGTTCTTTTTGGCGTAACATGCATGAGAGCACCTAGCGACTGCGGTCTAACGTTTAAGTGGGAGTCCGCTCTATTTAAATGGCAAAGTCTCGCCTCAACTTAATATTTCCTAAAAAGAAATAATAAAACTATCAAAATACAGGAAAACAGACCAACCCCCCACCTACTTCCGGTAACCTGAAAATCAACATGGATGCGTGTTTGTATACATAATCAAGTTAGGCATCCATGAATCAAAGAAACACAAAAACATTTTGACACAAAGGATAGCATTGATAGCTACCTCAAAGTTTGCAGAAAAAGAGGATAAACTGGCTCCACCGCATCACACAGGAAAGAAAACAGAAGAACAGACCCGTTTGTTTCAGGTTTCAGAGAAAAGAAACAGAACAAAAAGAAAACAGGAGAGGGTTGATATATACTTCAGGACAGGCTGCGTTCACTGACTCTCGTCCAACGGCCCTGTCAGTGTGTCGATGCTGCTGCTGTCTGTGTCAGACGCCAAGGTGTGCTCCGTGGACATGGATGAGATATCGTTAGCAGAGGACGACTGGGATGCTGAACCTGACACCACATCTGAGAAGTAGCAAGAAAGAACCCCGACACATGCACAGTTTCAACTGGGCTATAATACTTTATTTTCATACTGAGCTTCAGTGGCAATTTTTTGAGGCACGTATGAAGACAGCAGTGTCTTTTCATAGCAAGCTAATTATGCTTTGACATTTACACGAGATAACCTGGCTGATGGTGCTTTCACGTACCTGGACAATCTTCTTTCATTAGACCATTCTTGTTCCTCTCCTCCCAGTCGATCACCTCCTCATAAATTAGCTCTGTGGACACAAGTTAGACACTGTCAGGGTAATCGAATACTATACCTGGGATATTTTACAATTCACATACACCTTCTTATACTTTCAACTCTGTTCCCCTGGGGAACTTTACAGGCTAAATAGAAGCCAAATGGCTCGGTCTTATACAGATCCCTCTTGTAGTTGCACAAACCAAACAAGACAACCTTCATGAGGAAAAAAAAATGTATATATATATATAAATACATACATATAATTTTATATACATATATTTATATAAAATTATATCAGTGGTTGACATGAACTAACAATTAAAGTGCAATGTACAGTTGAGTCCATAGGTGGCAGTGTTTCCCACCTTTCCACTGGTCAATAGTGTGCTCTCTCTCTTCCAGCTGCTTATCTGAAATCTGGGGAGGAGGCTGGGAAATAAAAGGACATATATATATCAGAGCCCGGCCTTACATAGCTGCTTAACTGATGGAGAATACAGCCACTTGAATGGAACAGTCTCCTCACCGCATCGGCCTCTGCAGGGTCGTACCAAACATGGATGTAGGGATGATTGAGGGCCTCTTCTACAGAGATGCGGCACTCAGGATCAATGACCAGCATTTTGGAGAGCAAGTCCCGTGCTTGACCGGCTGTTTCACCAAAACAGTAAAGGCAGAGTTACCATAGAAACATGTGTGTGGCATCACTTAATTTGTGCTGGGTAACATCTCTCTTAGGACATAATAGCTGTGATGAGGCAATTTCTGTTAATGCCACATATTAGGGCAGGAAACTATCATTGAACTGATGTAGAAGAGAGGTTTTAGGCACTTATGCCTTGAGATTTTTTTCTTGTTAGATAAATATAGAACAAGAAAATTCCACAAAAATCAATGCATCATACTAGTGTCTCATAAGATTCCAATAGTCTCTTTAATTTTGAGCATGCATTAAAATTTCTTACTCTTTAGTTTATCATGTTCTGATTCAGAAGGAAAAGCCCAGTCTGGGAAAAGTTCAGCAAAGCTGACGCCTGGATACTGTGGCTTGTTCATCACATAGTTCCTCACGGTCTCCATCAGGCGGTTCATAAACTCCAGACTGGGTGTGCCCAGGATCTCAATCACCTTATTCCACTGGTCGATGTCTGGACAGTAAACTTGTTAAGGACAAATTCAGTGGCATTGCAGAGAACAAACCGATGTAAAACGTATGAAAAGAACATCCTAAAATCACAATGTACAACCTGGATAACAGTTATGGAGAAAAATGAGACAACAACAAAACAACAAATTATGTTATAGTTTTGAATATATACCGAAAAAGCTACCGTCAACATGGTATTGCCACCATATCAAAACTAATTTGACCTCTGTGAAAATTAATGGGAAATGAAGGAACTCTCAATATATATGCTTTCTTAAAGGTTCTGTGACAATTTTTCAAGTGCTTTTTCAGTCTAGGCCAAAATAGTGACTCAACACACTGAAAAGAGCAACACTACAAGCCACAGAACCATTTTAGCATGGCTAAAAATACAAATCTACCTTATAATTGGCAGGCTTGCAAATGCAGAGGTGTATTACTTCCCAGGATGAAAATCTATCTAACCAAATCACATCCCTGCATTCATTCACAGCAACTGGTATGTTAATGAGGCTGCTGGTGAGTGAAAAGTATCCAAGCCCATTAGAAACAGACACAGCTATTATAAATGCAACAGGATCACTTCAGTTTGATTCCTTCTGACCATTAAAGGATTACAGAGATCCGAACAACAAGCTCACAGACTAATAATAATTGAAATAAACACTGAATGCACAGATGCAAAGATCTTTAGATGACCTGCTATATAGATGTTTGTGGGGGTTAACACGAAAAATTCAAATTAATAAGTGGTTTTATAGAGGTTTGATGGGGGGGTGAAAGAGGACAACAGCGGCACAGAAGACGATGAGAGAAGGATACGATCGGTGCCCTGGAAGATGACGCTGCCTTTTACCATCTCTCCCATGATACAGCCCACTGACCAGATGTCCACTGGGAACAGAAGACACACAAACGTGCACACAGACAAGACGCACACAAACACAGACAGTTTCAAATCAAAGTGATCTCATAACATAAACCAGATCATACAACAATTCACACTCACTGTACAGCAGGATGACACGATGAAGGCCCCACACATGAACAACATGGCTGAAATTTGAATGATAAAGACTAAAATGCAAAACACCAGATCTCATTGTTTTTCTCCATCCTCCACTGCTTGATGCTTTTGACTCATTTTCAGGCTGGATTTCTTTTCTCTGGCTTGCAACCGGTTGCTGCCTTCCAGGCCTTTCTCCTCACCTCCTCTTATCAGTTTACACAGCTGCTGCTCGCTCGCTCTTGCTTTCCCTCTGTGTGTAAGTGTGTGCGCTCAACAGGGTGAGACTTAGTTTGTCTCATCTTGTTTTTTAAGTTGGATGTTTGCTTGAAAGCGTTTATAAGTGGTAAATGGCCTCTTAGTCTTTCCTCTATTCCAGATTCACCCAGGCTGAAAGCTCTCTCTTTGATAACATCTGCAGACCTCTGCAGAGAGTTACTGACCAACTCTACACGGACATTACATGAATCTTGAATGTAAACTATGCAGTGTGCGCAGTAGCTTTCTAAGTCTGAGAATGTAGACGTCTCCTGAGACAATGTGTAGAAAAATAGACAAAATAAACCTCTCTACAGACCTCAAGCCAAAAAATTCCAATACTGCTGTTTGACATTTATACAAACTACGTCAAATGCATACAAAAACATTTATTTATTTTCTAATGTTCAGGAACTGAAAAAAAAGTCAAATTTTCTGTTTGTGTTCCATTATACCAGCCTTGAAAAACCTGACAGATTCGCAGCAGTTGGAGGACGTTAACTCAGTTTTCACATATTTAATCAAAAAATGGCATTTAATTCAGAGATGAACATTGATCCTTTGCAATTCAAGAGTTGTATCTTTTTGCTTTTTTCTCAGACAAAGTAGAGAAAAAAAATAGGGTTTCTAAAACAAATACCTCCACAACTGACACAAAACATGACCCCGACAGGAGAGCTGTCAGTCTAAACTATCGGACAGATCAGAAAACTCTTAAAGATTTTGGTTGTTCCCAGTCAGCCGCTTACAAAATTTAGAGGAAGCACAAACAAAATAGAAAAAGAGAAACTTAAAGGTCGACCGAGGATGATGTCAAAGAAACATGACAAAAACTCAAACCAACAGAATTTGAGAACAGGGATCGATGTTTGTTTCAAGAAAAACCAAATCTAAACACAGCAGTGATGCCTGAACACAGGAAAACTGGGTTATAATGGACCAACTACAAACACTGCAGATGATCACAATAGATGGAAATTATAAATACTAATGTCACAAATCTACATTAGAAAAGGAGATGATGCTGGTGCGAGTCCAATAAAACATTAAGATGACGAGCAAAGTCTCAAATTTACTGATAAGGGGTTGAGGTCAAAGAAACACAGCCGTTATGTCTGCCTGAAATCCTTTATCTAGAGTGGTAAACTGGTTAAGGAGCTTAACCTTCATCCTGAAGGTCTCAGGTTCAATTCCTGTTAGAGCAATACATTCCATGTTTGTTCTCCTATTGGGAATACACAGATTCACTTTGAGGTGGCAGTGGCTCAGGTGGTAGAGCAAGCCGTCCAATAATCCTGCCCAGTTAACTGTTGTTGGTGTCCTTGGGCAAGGCACTTTACCCTCTTTGCCTCCAATGTTGGCATCACTGATGTTCTCAATTGTCAGTCGCTTTAGATAAAAGCGTCTGCAGAACTGATTGTACAGTAAATTAATGTTATTATTGTGCCTCATTTTAAAGCTTCCGAAGACTTCTTGCTCTTCTGCGGGAGCAGATGAATCAAACAGAGGATCCGATTTTAGGCGTGTGTCCACAGATAGGAGTGAGCAGAAATACATTTTCTGTGCACAGAATTCCTTTTTGTTCGCTCAGATTAATTCTTGCTTCAACTAAAGAAAAATATAAACTGTAATTGTTGTGCTTTGTCTTTGTTTGCACTCAGAATGGCTCTCTGCTCACTCAAGAAACAATAATAACACCATAAATGAAGAGGATTGAAATTTCACATTTCATCATTCGACATTGTTTTGAGGATAGTGAGGTCATTTTCAAGCTTACAACACATTTTTGCTACAGAGGAAAGACATATCAGCTAAATGACATGACCAGCAAATAGTCTGGATCTGGAAAAGATTATATTTAAGGTGGAAAATGAAAAAACATTATCCATAAAAAAAAAAAAATTCTATTACTCCATACATGATCTTTAAACTTCTGAAAAAGAAAGCTGGAACATGACTGATGAAAAAAACAGTTTTTCAGAAGTCACCTCTGAATGAATTCAAGGGTCCTAAAGTCAGAGTGTAATTTTCTTTCTCGATTGGTTCAAGACTCCATAATTTATAACCTTGTATTGGTCAGAAAAAAGAACATTTTTCTGACCAATCTGAACATTTTTGTATAAATAATATCTGTGCATATGTGACAGAGCCAGGATGTTCAGCTATTTATTAAAATGGTTGTGTCGTATCTGTGTTTTACTACCTTTATTTCCAAAATGAAAAGCCTGAATAAACCTCCTTCAAGTGGGGTGACTCCATAATTTTTACCATGTTGTACATGCACTGATTATGATAACCAAAACTACAGCTTATTTCCATTCAATGAACTTTCCCTGAAACTTTCTGGAGCTGCCCAGAAATGTCTGCCTCACAATTACAAACCTACAAAAGCAACCATTGATAAAGTTCTCCTACCCAGGATTACATCCCGTTTACTTTCATTCCTCAAAGATTCTGTCTTTCTGGAATAAGCTTAAGCAAAATAGCTTAGCTACCAATGTTGATAAAAGCAGCATCTCAGTGAGTGGAAAAAACAACTCTCAAGTTACAGGAGACCAACAAGGAAGGATACAGTCCTTTCCAGGAAAGAGGACTTTGTGAGAGATCATTTCAGCCATTATGCAGCCAACTGACCACAGGTCCACTGAAGCAGAATGGTGGCACAGTAAAAGCATTCATTGTCATCATCAATAACCAATACAGCCAAACGTGAAACCTAAAAAGACTGGATCAGAGTTGGTGAATGCCTGTTGAAGTTCACAATAAACTAGAGTAAGAGAAGCAAACTTCGATGCTTACAATATAATGATAACACAAATGCAGTAATGAAAATGTAAAATTCATCATTCTACACTACCTATTTGTTAGGCTGTTCCAGGCTCCATACTGAATCACAGGTAATACATTTTTAATGGAGCAGCCAACAAAAAGTGAAAAAAATGGCTTTTTAGCAAGAAAAAGAGTTCCAGGGAAACTCCAGTATATAATAGTCCTAAAAGGTTCCTTTTCTGTAAACAGAAACACCACAGTGCAGAGTGTTACACACTGCCATGTTTGTTTGATTGACAGACAGACAGAACGACAGACAGAACGACAGACAGAACGACAGACATAACGACAGACATAACGACAGACATAACGACAGACAGACAGAACGACAGACAGACAGAACGACAGAACGACAGAACGACAGAACGACAGACAGACAGACAGACAGACAGACAGACAGACAGACAGACAGATAGAGAGATAGACAGACAGACAGACAGACAGACAGATAGAGAGATAGACAGATAGACAGATAGACAGATAGACAGATAGACAGATAGATAGATAGATAGATAGATAGATAGATAGATAGATAGATAGATAGATAGATAGATAGTCACAGTAGTTGTGGACTTAAAATCCAGAATTATTCT